>APFE030257215.1:1655-44583 GCA_000404065.3 Pinus taeda
TTTTGACCATTTATGAGCAGTTTTCAGTGGAGAACTTATGGGAGATGATGTAATCAGCTGACCTTGTTCCTTTAGGCAGTGAAGCAACACTTTTAGGGACTTAGGAGCCCTCGGTTTATGGACATTTATGATTGGGGTTGAAGTGCCCAAAAATATCTATAACACAGAGGGAAGGAGGTCATCCTTCACCACAACTTCTTTTTTTGGCTCCCAAACATACTAATCAAAAATAATAGTGCAGGTTGGTTGTTCAACAAAAACTTCATCCACAACTTCATCCTCGTGAACATCACAATTAGAATCTAGAGTTGATGAACACAACACACCAAAATCTAGAGGATCAAAGGAACCAAAGGACGCAAGCTGAGCGAATGAGACCACGTGACAACCATCAGGCTTGTAGTCCAAATCTAGGCATAAATCTAGAGCAAAAGGGGTAGGAGAAGGTGGTGACAGATCAATAGGTGGGTTCAAAACTCCTCCCACCTCATCCTATGGAGCTAGAGTTGCTTAATGAGAAGGTGATAGAGGGCCACTTGGGAAAACAACTTCTTCTATCTCATATTTTGAAGCTCTAACATCGAGGTATGTTGGGAGAGAGTCGGAAGCTTTTAACTTGTGTTGATTCTCATAAATGTAAACAAGATATTGAAATATTTCCTCCAAAAATTTACATTCAACTTCATCTTTAGTAAATTAATAACAGTAATGAAGGAAACGATCCTGAAAGTGATCAAGGGAGTCGTCAGGAGCTTTCCGAAATTTTAAATTTTTTTGATTGAGTGCCTTACTGTTATAGAAAACAAAAGCACATAATAATTCTTTAAGCATGTGATTGTAAGAGTGTATAAAGGTTGCAAGAAATGAGTGACACCATTGCTTAATGTGCCCTTCGAACGAGAAGACGAACAACCCACAGGTGATGTCATCTGAGGGGATATCATGCCTATCATAAAAGCCACCAAAGGAAATTGTGTGCTTGAACATGGGTGTTCCATTATCACCATAGTATTTGTATTTGTACAAGTCATCTATAACATCCACCGACACATCGAAATCAACAGCGTGAGAAAAACTAGGACATAAGTAATGAATGATGTGAAAAAATTCAAAATAAACTTCAATGGCTCAACTTATCATCTGGCCCTCCTTCTACCGCCATAAATATTGATGATGATGGACCCACCAACATTTAGGTAATCTCCTTAGTAAGAAGTCCCAACTAGACCTTAGATTGTTTGGAGTAGGAGTCCCAGCAGTGGGTGGTAATGTAATGCCTTGACCATGATAGCACATAGAGATAAGTATGATAAATTTGGGATGAAGAAAGTGTGTGACCTTGCAACAATTTAAGTGAGATGCATGAGGGTTATAACACATAGAGGGGAAAAGGAAGTGTGCCCCTTAGAAGCCAGTAATAGTATGCAGATTGAAAGGAACACATGAGTAGAATGACATCACAAGCTAAAATGTGGAATAGTCACAAATTAAAGTGACAGGTTAATCCAATAACATGCATTCAACAAGATTCATACAATTGCATACAAAGTAGTTCATATGCAATTGCGTAAGTTAAACAACATACAATGCTAAATCTACTAGAATAGTCCCAGCTACAATAACAACATATGCATGAAAGTGTGTTGGCTCTATTATAATTATTATGAGTGAAAGTTCCATCCATACATACATAATTGATAGCCACTAGCCCCAGTAGTGGAACATTATAATTAAAAAAACCTGCTACTCCAAAGAAGTATACTCGCTCTACACTTTGGAGAAGCCAAGGCTCATCACGATACTCCCAAGCCTTTTCTAAGCCTAAGCCTAGCGAAAATCTTGGATACCCAAAGCCTCTTCTAAGAGCTATGAGGTTCTATTTATAACAAAGGGCGGGGTGACCCTTGACATTCCCCTTTCTGACTATTTGACTACCCTCATGACTCTTCGACTTCTTTACAAATAACTCATTACATAATATGATGACCTTTCATATTCCACTAACGATACTCGGAATTTCACTTACAACATATTTATAAATAATATTACATTTTCCACATGTACCCATGTGAGACAAAATAGGCTAGAGATGGCCTAGCAAGAAAACACTATGACTCCAAAGTTTGGGGAAAGACCAACTCGACAACCTCCACTTGGTGCTTCTCGGTCACATACTCATGCCAAGCTTGGTACTGTGAAATGATGTCCCCAAACTACTTGATGGTGTCTTTCTGATAATGGACTCTTGCCTCCATAGCATTGCGTATATGGTCTTGGAACATGTACCCAACTTGTCCTGAAGCATGTGAAACATTGTATTGACCATGTCAGGACCACCAATGTACTTTTTCATGTAATTTGCGTTAATCTCCAAGTCATCCCTGGTGACCTCTCGCCTTAGCTGCTCCATGTACCTATCGATCTCTAGCCAGACTTGGTTCTTGTACTTAACTTCGATGAGAGAACCGATTGACGGGATCCTGTGCATTCTCACCATAACATCCAAACTCTTGTACAACTGTACATATGAGGCTTATATGCTAGTGATGAATGGGGCAAGTTGCTCATAGTTTTGGATCAACATTCGGAATTTTTCTTTCTCCAACTCTACCCGAGACTTCATCATCTTTGGCAAGTGAAGTGGGGCCCCTTTGCACCGCATTGTCCACTCTTGCTCATGGGTGATGGCAGCATGTATGTCCCTGAGAGTTTGAACAAACATTTTGCTCCACTGTTGTAAGCCATTCACATGGACAACTACTTTATACACGATGATGAATATTTCATAGAGCTTCTGCATGGTAGTCTCAAGTGTTGATACTTCATCAAGTATCCTTTTCCTCATCTCTGCCATTATAGAAACTTCACTCTGCTCTTTGAGTTGTTCTGCCTCTTTCCTGGTTGCTTGCAAGTTCTTTATCATTTTTTCATTCTTGACCGATAGGAACTTAACATTTGAGCTTGTGGCTCCTGCATAGGCCATGGTGGCATTAGAAGGGAAGTTGGATGCTTTCTGACATTTAACACTCTCACCCTTTCCTTCATGAATGTAAGCGACACGTGATCATCTGGAAAGTGTTTCCTCTGCACCTGGACAATCTTCTTCTACAAACCATCAAATGAAATATTGTACATATCCATAATCGGATCATCATCAAGGAGAACAAACTCTTCTTGATCACTCGGGACTAGTTCTAACACTGGAGATGGTGGAGACTGAGAGGTGACCTCGGTTGCTCATGGCATAAGGTCAGTGTCTTCATTTTGTGGATCCTACTCCAACTCCATGTCAGTCACTTCAATCAGTAGCTCAATCTACTGAGAAAGCTCCCAAATCTGCATCTGTTCACCCTCTTCTTCATATGTTGGTTGTTCTAACTCCTCAACCTGTATGGGCATTGTTTTCTTTATCATCGCACATTGCCTTTCTTCTTCCTCCTATTTATGCTTCTCTTCCTTTTCTCTCCTTCTCAGCTCCTACTCTTCCTTCAATTTCTTCTTTGTTTCCTGCAACTTTTGTTATGCTTCCTCCAGCATTTGCTTTTCTTTCTTCCTTCACTTTGCCCTCTTTATCTGTTGCTACCTCTTTTCCTCCCCTGCCAAAGCTGCTTTCTTAGTGATAGGATCTGCTTTCATCTTGTACTTTTTCTTAACTTCTTTGTTCTCGGAAATCTTCCTCTTACCTTTGTCTTGCATTGGATTGTTTCTTATTAATGTTGTTGTTGTTGCTTCTTGCATTGTTGCTCCCTGTAGAGAAGCCTCCCAATTTGTGGCCATACTGACCATCTCGTGGATCTTGGACTCATTGTAACATTATCTCCATGGATCCTCCTCGTGCCAGTGAAATGTCTTGTGAATCCATGGATAATACACCTTCGCACAATGGTTATTGCAAATATTGTGGGGATCATTTGGATTGAATTCTTTGGTGTCGAACTCGAACTTCAATATCTCCTTAGCTTAGGCATCAACATATTTCAAGCTCTTAATCTTGTATAACCCAATCCGCAAAGGAAGAGTGGGTCATGGTGCCTTCTTCTTCCTATGAAGTCCTAATGATAACCATGTGGAGAGGTCATATGAAACATTTTTCATAACCATCTTGTCTGTGGCATACCTTGGTAGAACATGCAGAGGTTTATTTCCACCAAACACTCTGATGAAGGTGCCACCGGGTGAGGAATACCAATCTACAATGTTAAGTATCACCTCCATCACTTATTAGGACATGCAAGTTGGATCCCACTCAAAGATCATATTGTACAACGGGATGATGAAATGGTCAGTTAGCCTTACCATTACTCCTCGGTAGTTGCAGTCAAAAAGAAACTTACAATAAATATTGATGGAAGTCTCTTTCGGTGTCCATCTTCAACTCATGCCAAGAAACTAGTGTTGGGCACAGATTGCATCCAGTAAGTATGCGTACATGTAGAATCTCGCTTTCTCATCCTTGGGCCGATTCTGGACGTTGGTCACATGGAATTTCAACTGATGATCCAATAATTCTGATCAGTTGAAGGGCCTTCCATAACTCACCAACTGGTATAACACAACTACCCAACCTTCAGGAAAGGTCTCGATGCCCTCTTAACGGTATATTCGACATGCAAAGATGATCAAGAATTGGTAGGCCTTCCTAAGAGGCTTTGTCTTGTAAACATGATTGGGTGTTTGTTTGAACTTTGATGGCTCTTTCACCCAGCACTTAACTATATATCTTGTGTTCACCTGGTTGTGGGTGGCATAGAAAAGTGTGTCCATGTGCCTCACCGATTGAGGTAAATGATACTCTGATGATAGTTCTCCGCCCTAAAGATGGCAAGTTCTATCCCGCTGGCACTACTCAATGTCATTGTCTTTGTATTTGTGTGAGATAATTCAGCGGATAATGCCCGAACATGCGAAGGCAAGGTACCTACATGTAACCTTGTAATAGCATGACCACTGGATACTAATATAAACATGTCAATCCTCTAAGTCCTCCTTGAATTCCTCTGCAAAGATATCCTTGATTTGTTTCCATGTCAAATTCATTCCCTTCTCAATGAGCAACTGAGTGTCTGCATAAAATGGTAATTTAACTAACACCTGCTCCACTGCTTCCCCAATACTACTCTCTGTAGTTTCCTTTGATGAGGCTCTCTTAGAAACCATGTTAATTGTAACCGATAGAGAGATGCTCAACAATTGTTGTACCTGGAGATAGAGAGGACACTCATGACATGCAAATGTTAGCTTAAAACCAAAATCACTTCAATACAAGACCAAAGCAACAAACAGGGCAAATGCTGGGAGGGATTGTGCAATATTGGTTCACAGAGATGATTGGATCCCTACTAGAATTGTGCATTACACAGTCCCAATAGTTAGTGAGGGGGGCTTGTTGACTGTATCTGCGCAATTCGCAGTTCAATCTAGGTACATGCCAAAAGAGACTGTGCATTACCTGGTCTCAATGGCCACAATTGGGAGGCTAGCTCCTGGAAGTGCACAGTGCACAGTTGAAGCGAGCCCAAGGTAGCCTCTACACAATTCTAGAAGCCAAGGTTGGGCCTTGATCTCCCAGAATGCACAGTGCATGTAAAGGAAAGCAAGATCCGGGCAAGGGAAGCCCAGATCTACCTAAGAGGAGTGTGAAATCAAGCAGATCTGAAGTATGGTGATATGTTGAGTGCAAATCTGACTAAGTGATGATGCATGTAAGTAAAACAATTGTAGAATCAATAAAACTAAAGGAAAATGAAGCATGTGGAGAGAGTCATTGTAATAATGATTGTTAGTGAAAAAATTGCATAATGCATGCAACACTTGGGAAAGGCAATGAAAAACTTAAAACAACACTTCTACAAGCTAAATAAGTTAAAACACCAGCTTTTGTTCAACAAAACAAGTGAAACAACACTCTCACAAGCTAAAGAAGCAAAAGCGATAGAAAAAGTGGCAGAAGACTAGAAAAGCAAGACTTACCCAGAAAAGCAACGACAATAACACCAAAGGTTCCTTGATCTCCTCAAGAATGCCAGAGCTCTAAGATCGAATGTGAAAATGAGCTCTAGTTGCATTGATTAAATAAATTTGGTCGATTTAGGGTTTATGACGTTGTAACACCATCCTCCCATAGCTACCTAAGTAACTAGCCAACTGGGGTAAACATGAGATGAGAGGCCACTATGATTTGATTCGACCTCTTATGTGACCTTAAGGAAGTGGAATCAACGAAAACATCACATACAGTTATCCAACATCAACTTCAAAATCCTCAGGAGACATGTCATCCACTTAGACAACTTGTACCTCGGTCCCACTGATGTTCTAGACATCTTAGGCCTCAGTCGCTCTCATGCTATAGACAAGGGAGCAACCAAAAACCTAAAGTCACTCTCACAGGCTTGCATTCCAGTGACGAGAGACCACAATTTCTAATTTTTTACCAGGGACCCCGGGACTTAAGCCACTTTTTTAGGCCCGGAGTCTAGCTCACTGCCCAGAATGGAGAGATAGCTTAAAATCAATAAAAGTACATGGAAACAATGATGCAAAGTTAATAAGTTTAACAAGACCTTAACCAAACCCCTTCTAGCCATGACAAGCATTTCGTCAAACATATCGTCAATATGTAACCTACAGGTGTAAACAACGTAATTAAGTGTATGGATCTCATACTTATCTTAGAATTGTTATGAATCAGTGTTCCCTCATGTCATTTGTTGCATTATCATATATTTGGTCATAGACACATTATCCATTCATATACAAGTAAAAACATGCTAAGAGTCACACATAGTTATTGTCATAAAACATACATATAACCAGCATAATAGGAACAAAGATATCATAAACATATCAGCCATAAGATCCACATATACATCAGTACATTTACACATGAAAATCAAGGGAATGTATTTATCATTAATGAATGCAATAAACCAACTAGAGATGGGACTACCACGTTCCACCTGACCATTGATTGGCTGAGCCAATTTTCTCTTCAGCCAATCACCCCCGTGCCATATTCCAAGCATGAATGTGAGACTCATAGAACACACCAAAAAGAACAACAATCATGGATAACAATGGAGTTCTCAGCCTACACTATGAGGAATTTGAGTGCCTCCTAGCCTCTCAGGCTTTACTGCAATCCACAGTCTAATCTAGGGATCACTAGGCCCTACACTGAGACATACTATCTAGGAATTACCGTACATCTCATCCTGGGACTAGGCCCAACGAAGAGAAAATCCACCTCTTGGCTTTACCGTATATCCCGCCATTCACCGAAAAGGATTCTTAGGCCCACCGAGGCACGCAATCTAGCTTTACTGTAACCCACAGTCTAGTTTAGGGGTTACTAGGCTAATGGATTTACTGTTATCCATAGTCTAGTTCAAGGACCACTAGGCCATGTGTTTGTCAATTTCGATATCCACCCCACTCAACTTCGAATCTAATCTGGCCATCCCACATTAATCGAATGTGAGAATCCATCTCATCAAAGCTATCAGGAAATGGAAAGGCTAGGTTGAAGAACATTGTCACACATGGAAAACCCCATGCCATGATAGAAAACAACCACATGCAATCCCATGCATGCCAAATTTAGCAAGGAAAATACACATGCAAGTTGATACCTGTAATGAAGTCTATTGTAGTTGCTTGATCCTCTGTTTCCCTGCTTGATATTTGCTTCCTCTTTCCTTGTTTTCCTTTCTTGTTCCAATGCTAAAGTGCTCCAAGAAACTCTAAGTGTCCAAGAGAGAGAGATAGAGAGAGAATAATGAGAGAGCTTCAAAACTCAATTGGAAAAAGGTTACCAACTAATCCTCAAAAGCCTTTTTATGAATGAGGCCTCTATTTTCTTCATTTAACATTATTTCCCTTTATTTTCTTCATTTTCCTCTTCACATGCAACCTGTGACCTTTCACATCCTTTTTCTCCTAATTTCCATTATTTTCATAAATAATGTGCCAAAAATGCCATTTTTCCTTTCCAAGACCTTAGCCATTGCCTCTGCAAATTTCCTTAACCATAAACAACCAAATTAACACCCCCTAGGATGCCTTGCCCAACATTCAACTTGGAATAAGTGTCCCATTGATCGTGGTTATTGTTTTTTACTTTAATTACATGGAATTTTCACCAGGGTTTTTATAGACACGAAGGCCAAAAATCAAGGAAAAAACAACACTTGGCGACAGTTTCCAAAATAACTCAAGTGTCTCCTCTGGGCTGCTAAAAATAGATCCCTATTTTCTAGGGACGCTTTTTGATTTTTTTTCTTTTTTCTTTTTTGGGAAAAGTTGCCATGCATTCCTTGGAGAGATTGCGCAGTTCTCAGAAGGACTGGGCAACTCACTGGCTCATGCACTGAGCATCTTTTGAGCAAGAGGCTTCTACACAATTTCTGGGTTGAGTGGCTTTGGGTTGCCTCTCAGGCTCTGTGAAATTTCCCAGCTGAGTGTTGGCTATCAACTGGCTCTGCACAATTTTGGAGCCAAAGGCTCACTATCATCTTGAATTGTGTAATTCCCAAGAGCAATGTTGGTTACCCTCAAGGATTGCGCAGTTCTCTAAGGAAATCCTAAAACTGGGTGGAAACCAACTCAAGAGATCGACTTGTGGGTTAGACAACAAATGTAGTAAGCAAACACAAGCCATGATGCAAAATATGAGGCTCAATCAAAGCACAAGTACCTGGTTGGCACAAGATGGGTTGTTGTAATTTAGAATAGAGGCTCCAAAACGAAGCATAGGAAAAAATTTGGAGGGTAGTTTTAGTCGGTACAACAAAACTAACAACAAAAATGGCTCACCTAGGGGAGATTGGTCAAAGAGAATATCTTGCTAAATCTTGGAAGGATTATGCAAATGTTTTAAAAGACAACAATGTTAAAATAAGAGAAGAGAATGATCAACTATTATGTTTTTCCAATCACACTAGAACATGTGCGCCTAAACTAGGCTATAGGTGATCCAGGTGGATGTTGGTGGCCACCCAACTATCCCATTTGGACCCCCACAACTGTCTCTTTCAATTTTTCAGTTTCCTTAATTATAGCACAGTTTACTATTTTTAGCAGTTTTTCGAGTCCTAAACTTCCGAAGTTGTTTTGAGGCCCTAAACAACATTTTAGGGAAATCTACTGGCAGCTATTTTTCTATAAAAAAAATTGTCTCTTCCGTCGTAGTCCTCAGAGAGATCTTTCCAACGGGCTATCATGCGCGTCAAACGGAGATAATACGACCAATTCGCGACCCCGGGAAGTTGATGTATCAACTTACCCAAAAACGGGGCCCACAATTTGGCATTTCATCTTCTAGGGTTAGGTTTTGGAATGTGAAGGATTTTCCATTATTTCTCAACAATAAAGAGGCCTTCGAGCCTCATTGTAACATCTCTTCTCAGAGATAAGCTACCATCGCCCTAGCTGGTTTATTTCCATTTATGGTTGTAAGCATATTTCAGTATTTTACAGTAATGAAATGAAGTATTATTTCAGCTGCATATCTGTCTTTATGGTTATCTTTGTATTTTCTTGCATTCCTGTTTAAGTCCGGATCAATAGGGCACTTTCTAATGAAGGATTGGAGGGTAAACATGTTAGTGGAAAACCATCTAGAAATTAAGGTGTCCTTCCAAAATGAATTTCCATGATGCTCATGCTAAAAAATAAGGATCCAAATTGGGAGGTGCTTTAGAAGAAAAAGATTTATATTGAAATGTAACTAGTGTCGATCTTCATAATTGTATATGACTCATGAATTGTTGTAATCATTGTTGTATTTGTCAAAAGAAAAAGAAAAATAAATTATTTGTAAAAAGAAACTTATTTATTATAAAATGGGTTTCTTTCCCATTGGTTGTTTGTCCTAGGTCAAGCACCCATTGTGTGCTCTAGGGTCTTGTGCAAAGTCAAAGAGTCAAATTCATGATGCAATAACCCTTGTGTGGCTCAAGAATCAAAGAAAGAAAAATATTATTGTAAAATGATGAGTCTAGAGTCCCGCCAAAAGTTAAGTCGACGAGCCCTTCAAGTTGACCTAGAAGAGGCCTAATATTCCCTCAAGAAGCATATATAAAGGAGATCCTGTAGCCCCAAGGGTTAGCTCAGTTGGTAAAAATATGTGCCTCACTATCGGGAGGTCACAGGGTTGATTCTACCTGAAGCCCTTGGGGTTAGGTCTTGCTAGTAGGCCGAGGGGTGATTAGCCCATATTTTCCCGTGGACGTAGCGACCACTCACTCACCAGAGTGTTCGTGAACCACGGCATAGAAAAAAAAAAAAAAGGAGAGCCTATCCTCATTTGAATGACACACTTACAAGCAAGATTTCTTATACAAGAAAAAAAATATTTATAATCCAAGTGAGAAAGGGAGTTGATTAGCGCCAGTATTGTGGCAAGAATGCTGCAACTCCTGGGGCTACTAACTTTACTTCATCAACCTGGGGTTCGTACAAACTTGGAGGTGACAATGTTGGATACACAAATAGATGTTATGATCTACTCTTGTCACTGTTCAACTAGGGAAATAGACCACTAGGTTTTCTCAAACCAGTATTCTATTGACTAGAAGAAGTCTGACTACCAATTGGAGAAGGAAAAATTATCCTAAGTGAAAGAAAAGAAATATTTCCTATTTTAAATAATGAAAGACTAAATTGGAATATGCTTGTAAATTAACATGAAATCCTCTATATACTATGCTAGCACTCTATAGTTTTATGAGGTTGCAGAGGAAAATCACAAAGGTAACCACAAACCAACTTTGGAAGATGGGATCTAGCCCTGCCAGCTTCGGAGAGGGATCTCTCTGTAAGATTTAACTTTGTTGGATTGAATATTAGGCTAGCTATGAAGTTTAAGGTTTGATTTGTATTTGAATGGTTGGTTTATAACTAGATTACCATTGGGCTATGGAGTCTGTTACATAAAATACAGATTGATTGCAGTGTTTACGGATAGATCTCACGTGGCAGGGTAGCCAAACCAAAGGGATTCTTTAAGGTCTATGAAAGGAGAAGAAGAATATATTTAAGGTTCACTTTAAATGTAGAGCATTTTTACCTAAATTCTATATTTAAAGATCAGAAGAAAACATTGAAATTATTCGTAGTCAAGTGCAGAGTGTAGATTTAAAAAAATTCAGCCCTTTACTTATCTATTGAATAATTCAGATTTGAAAACAACTATGTGCTATAAACAGAGAAATATAAACACACAATACAATAGATGCACTTTACCAACAACTTGATGCAAGAATCCTGTGAAAGATTCTTTTAGACAATGAATGGATACCAGGAGGGGGCATGTGGCAGCTAAGGACTGGAGGCCGGAAGATGAACTGGAGGTGGAGTCAGGTTTGAAATTCAAAGGAGTCTGCTTTTTGGAGGGGGGGGCTGCTATAGTGATGTATGAGAAGGGGGGTTCGAAATAAGGAGAGGATGACACATAGCTTTGAGTTGGGACCTCCCTGTTAAATGATTTGAAATGGAGCTCAGAGGGATCTGAAGTTTTCCTCTATCGTTGATTTGGGCAAGTTTGATCCGGGTGGTTGAGAGATAAGTGTTTTACATTTAACACACAACCCTTTCCTTCTTATAATCGCAGGTTTCCTAAGAAACGGACTTGAAAAACCTTTCCAATTTATTAAATGAAATATCACATCTAGACCGGGTTTTATCGCAATTGCATCTAGATCGGGACTCTGCCATATCACAATCGCAATAAAAACAAAGAGATTTTTCCACTAATTTTCCATGTTTCATCAAACGAGCAAACTTGAAAACTTAAACACTGCGATACATGAATTATCGCATCCACAGAGCTAATTGCAATCAGAGGCCGGATGGAGGACTTATAATTATTTCCATAGTGTTTCGCCGATTGACCAGACGTGATATTTTATTAAGAACCATTTAATAGTTATTGCATCTGTTCATGGCCAATGGCCAATTGCAATCGCAATCGCATCAAGATGGGGTATATGGAAGTGGGACTTGAGATGGTTTAGGGGTCGAGACTTAATGCAATGGTGGGGACCTATCATCAGAGTTTATTGCAGGATGGGGATATGGCTGCGAGACTGTGATGCAAGGTTTTAATGTGGTGCGATTTTCAGGGTCAGGACTCATAGCCGGGGAAGATATCACAATTGGAGCGGGGAGTATTATCGACGGGTTGCTTCAGCACGGGAGTTATATTGGTGCCGATATATATAAGCGAGGCAGGGTAAGGATTACGGGATGCGATGCGGGGTAGGGAATGTGTAACTTATTTCAATTGCATAAGGGGAAAAGGATAAGGGGCATTACTTTACGATTCATGTAGTATATGCCAACTGCGGGCTATGAGATATGATGAGGGACCATTATCGCAATTGGCGGATAAGTAAAGACTTAAACATATGGAAAACAGGGACTTTTGTGAAATGTGATAACGAGATAGCACGGGCACATCCTATATATAATATATTACATTGAAATACATTGCAATGTAAAAAATTATGCGACGTGTTTAATATATGGGTAACAGCTAGAGTATGTATCTTTATAATGGAAATGTGGCTAGAGTTAATACAATTGGACCTTCAGTAATACAATGGATCTTGTGGCTAGAGTTTTGAATAAATGGATTTTGCGGCTAGAGTTAATGGAATTAAAATAATTGATAATGGCTAGAGTATATGGATTTTTAAATAAACAGGGGGAAAATAGATTTAAGGCTAGAGTTATGAATGAATAGAGAAGAAACAATCCCTAAGCCATTATTTGCTTTTGAAGTGCAAGCTTCATTTTGACCTATCGTTTAATCCAGGAATTGGATTTGAGTGCAGGATGTACCATTGGAAAGCTGCTTTTGAGCCCTTTCTAATGAAAACACCTACATTCTGATTTGGTCCAAACATTATTATGTAAAAATATCCTTAAACTTTAGTACTTGGTGTCGCTTTGGAAATAATTTGTAGGATGAAATATTATTTACAACATCTCAAACATAATAATGATCCGCTATAATCAAGCGGTCCTATAAAAATTATAGGAGCCTAACATACTCATTGACACATTTTGCTTGCAAAAGAACCCTAGCTTAACCCTATTTATCACATGTGGTGATTCAAACTACTGAGCATGGAATCTGATCTAGCGAATATCAACTATTGCATGCATGTGCTAATTAAGAAATAAAATAATTATTTTCCTTTTTTTTTCGTTTTATGAATGTAAATGCTAATCTTCACTTGTTCTTTGGAAGGGGAGACATGTATGAAGGAAGAGGGTTAGAATGGGCTTAATGATATGGAGGTCAAGTAGGGGCCTAATCCTAGCTTTGGTGATGAGTTTTCTAAATTTGGGCTCAAAACAAGATGTTATAGGATTTCCTACAAGAAAACTACAAGATGTCCTAGTTCTCCTACATGATCCCCTGTTTTACTACAGGAATAGGCTGAAATCTTAGGAAGTGGTTTAGAAGGTGGAATGAAGCTTTGGAAAGGTAGAGAATGGGAGAATAAGGCATGGAGGGGGTGAACACTATCTAGAGCTCAATCAAGTGCTTCAAGATGTTTGTATTTTCTCAATGGAAATGGCGATTTTCACTTATAAAACAAGAATTCGGATTAAGATTTTAGTGGATTTTGGCAACATGGGTGGATAAGGCTTGGATGAGGAAAATTAGATGAGGTATCCCTGCAATGTAGATGACCCTGCAATGACACACATTATTGTCTGCATCTATACATAAATTCATCCATATATAGGAAAGATTTATTAAATGGAAGAAAACATATCTATTACCATCTAATGGCTAAGTGCATGAATGGAAGTGCTTTGAAATCAATACAATACCTAAGAGATCAAAAATGACAATTGCAACTTATCTGAGGAAACTTAAAGATAATGACCTACTCATCAAGAAACCCTAGATTATGCAGCAAAGCAAGAATTCTATTTTTAGGATGTATGAAAGTGTCCCTCTGTCATGATCCCAAAAGAGAGAGGTGAGGTGAAAACCATTATCACCAGCTTTTCTATAATGTCTTATGTCACTGTGATACCACTGTTCTAACTATCCACAAATGGAAGCAAACTAATTAATCATACCAATATTTGCAAACTAACAACACCAAAATCAACTCAACAACTAACTATGAATGTAATCTAAGCATACATATACAAAAAGAGGAACATCTGCTACTAGGGTTGGGCCCTAACACAAGAGCTTCAACCTTCAGAGTCAACTCAATGCTAGATCAAGGGAATGCTTCTCATTTTCATTAAAATATAAAAAATACACAAGAGTGATCAGTCATAATGTTTCAACTCGAAAATGCTTCTTGGCTACAATGAAAAAAAATCGAATCATAATGAGGCTCTAGGCCTTCTTATTTATACAATTAAAGTTACCAACAACTTCCTTAAATTTAGGGAGGCTTGGCTTCAAATCTTGAGATCGACTAGTCTTCAACTATCACTGGCTTGGCTCCCAATGATCTTAATGACTCGGTTGCTTGCAACTCCGAGCTGATGAGATTTGATGGAGGAATATTCGAGTGAGTGAGGAGTTAAGGAGGGAGATGCCATCTCCTAAAATCCCTCTTGCTTATCTCCTTCGAGTTCCTGCACTTTAATTAGCCAAAATTTGCTCCAAAACCTGCAGCAATGCACATTAGACCACTAGACATGACATCTCATTTTTACCCTTCTCATTAAGCAAAATATAACAAAACATGTAAATAATTATGAGAAAAGTTGATTTTAGTAAGTTGGAGAGTTGTATTAAGGTACATATAATTTACCCAATGATGGGCCTCATCATCACCCCCTACTAAAAGTGTTTCTCATCCTCTAAGCAACTCAATATATATCCATGTCTCTCATTTATTTGGTGGCCTCCCTAACATTCCAGACTTCTATTGTAGTCTCCTCCTCTTGTGGATAAAACCCCGCATGCTTTTGTCTCCTCCACTTCTTTCTTTCTTCTTCCTCCTTTATCCCTTCTAACATACCCAAAAGCAATGGTGGACTGAGTTTCAAGCCAATCCAGTTAACTTTGAGTCTCTGCAATGATTGCTTATACATTGGGGTCCTTTCTAGTGCTTCCCTCATTCTGTCAGGAGAATGATACTCCATGATCTTTAGGCTGTAGGGAAAGGTGTTCCACCTCCTTTAGCAGGCTTGCTGGCTTTCATCCCCTTGCAATCTCAACATGTCCTCAAAATGATTGATTATTTTCTCTTGTGCAACTAGGTAGCTTGGTGCAAGTTGGGGATCATTGGCAATGAGGTTGTGGGTGATAATGACAGCCATGGAGTTTGGTTGTTCTACTCTAATGAAAAGGGGTTATGTTTCTTCTCTTGCCAATATCCTTTTTACTTTTGTAGCCCTGGCATCCTCATGATTCATCCATGATGCCAAGGCCATCGGTTGTAAGTCCCTTAGCTTTGGATTAGGGTCCCACGCATTCAAATCAATTAGGACCAAGTTATGTTGATAGAATTTAGATATATTGGCTCTATTCTCCTGGGTGCTTTGGTTACAGAGGTCAATGAACTGCCTATAGTCTTGAAAGGCATAGTTCCTGTTTGTGCAAGGGTTTTTATCCGAAACTGTAGCCATTGTTTTGACATATAAGGCATATGATTTTGCTGGCATCCTGCATTGGAGTGCTTCCATGGATAGACTTGCCATAGTTGCCAATTGGCCCTCCTTCTCTTGTAGTTTCCTCCTTAGCCATGTGTTCTCAACCCCTAGTTTAGATTTCATCATTCTTTCCCTGTCTCTTATGCTACTCAACTCTTTGCCCATTTCTAGTAGCTTTTCTTCCATATGGCCTACATCCTCTACACTTTTTGATTTAGCAAATTGCATCCAACGATGTTTCCTTGCTCTCTCCTTTTCAAGTTCAAAGAATAGAGGGATGGCAAATTTTTGTGGTATCACTCTGCCCCCCTCAATAAATCTGTAATAGGAGCTGAGGTTTGGCTATGGGCTAGGTTCCTTCAGCTCCTGGGACTCTCCCTTTATTGTTTCTTGAGTATTTGCTACCTCTTTTCCTTCCCTTTTCCCTTGTAGTCCTTCCTTATCCTATTTATGTGTTTCCTGTAGTTTTAACATGGTTTCCTGTAGGACTATTTTTGCTTCTTGTAGGCATGTCTGTATTTCCTGTAGGATACCTTTCCCTTTTTGAAAAGGGGTAAAATATTCTTTAACTTGTTTTGTTGAGGTTGACCTAGTGACAGACCTCCTAACATAGGTGATTGGTGACCTTGGGGAAGCTTGTTGTGATGTGCCTTCTTCACCTATCTTTCCTAGAGGGACTAACTTCTCTTGTTCTTTTAGTGAGTCCTCTATGAAAATGGGAATCTTGGTAGGGGCTTGAGGTCTCCCTTGTTTTATCCTGGTGCTCTTCCTTGTTCTGAAGTATAGGGGAGTCTGCTACTGCCTCTTTCCTTTTGATTTGATAGGTGTACTTAGAGCAGTTAAGGCAACAGCTACCTCCTTCTCTGTGGGATTCAGAGACACCCTTGGAGATTCCCCTTCTTCCTTTCTCTGTATTTCAGGACTTGTCTCATCATTTTGTACTTCCTCCCTGCTATATTTTTCATCCCTTGTTTCATCTAGTTCTACCTCCTCTTCTTCAGGCTCTTCTTCCTCTTCTTCATATTCCTCTTCTTCATGTTCTTGTTTTTTAGGCTCTTCTCCTTCTTCTTTATCAATAGAAGTAGGGTCTTTGTCATACTCAATGGCTTGAGTTTCATCTTCTTCATTCGTGTCTACAAATGTTGACCACATAATAGGGATTCTTAAGTTGTTTAGGGAATATTCCAGTATGAGTTTGATCAATCCATGATGCATCACTTGCTGATGCTTTCCTTCTTGTACCTTGATTCGCATGTCTATCATTGATTGTAACAAAAATTAAGGAACATTAAGTCTTATATGGGGAGGTATCTCTTCTCGAATCCCAGCTCGTGGAGGAGTCTAAACTGGTACGCATAGATTATATTGAGTCTACCCTCACAAGAAGTACACTTGATGATGTGATAGCTTACTTCATTTCAAGGATATGGAATTCTTGCCCTTCTAACCCCATTTTTGTCTTTAATTGGTTCTTCTCCTTCCAAGAAAAAGCTCTTCTTGGCAAGAGTGTTGCTATTTTTGTCCTCTTTCCTCCATTGCAACCCTAGAGGGAGTGTAGTGATCATGTTAATGCTCTCAGGGGTAATTGTCACTGACAAACCCCTCACTACATCAGTGGCACTAGCTCTAGCTCATCATCATATCCCTTAAGTAGCTCAAAGAATCCCATCCATTGATGCCTTGTAAAGATTTCTACCACAAGAAGATGTTGGTGTATTATGGTTGTTCTGGTGGGATCCCTTTTGTTGAAACCCCCTATCATATTTTCTCTCTATCAATCTATTTGTATGAGGTTTGGGTGGCTATAGCTTAAGAGCTTCTCTAGGTGATGAAGGTATAGAGTTTACTGTACATAATCTCCCACATAATCATGTCTATCTCTATGCACACTGTAAATACTTGAAAAAAATGACAATTTCTTTTCTTTTCCTCTTCACAAATGAAAACATAGAGGATGTGGCACCTACCTTTCTTTGCAATGCTTTGGTGATGAGAATTTTTGAATTACTAACCCTAGGCATGCATTTATAGCATCTGTGACAATTCTCCCTGTTTCATGTAGTTTCCTATACGTGCTCATTATAGGTAGGTCGAGACTAAATTTTCCTTTCGATGGCTCCTCGAGGTTATGTCCGCTCTCAAACTCTCGAAATGAACAATACTTTTCATGAAATTCACATAATCTTTCTATTTATGGATGATTTTGTTCAGTGATGTGCTGGCTAGCCGAGTACGTATTTATCCTTTTGGACCATTGGTCACAATACCAGTTAACATGCCACCCTTCCTCGTAATCATCACCCACTTGTATTCACTGTAACTTGACCACCTTTCTGATTTATTCCCCTTGATGTGACCTTGCCACGTGTCTAGTTGACTAACACTTTCCTTTTCATTATCGGACAGAGGGTGGCCAAGTTAATTGGCCACCTTCGCTTATAAAACCAACTTTCTACGTATTCCTACAGTTTAATCATATTTGTACTTATGAGGGAGTATTGATGAGGTGACTTACCTATTGCTCCTTTGCCTCGCTGATGGATGTTGGAGAGTGGTGTTGTTGTGCTACTCATGACCTAGGTATATCTTCTTGACTACCTTTTTCTTTTTTGTTGATCTTATTTTATTGATGGGTTGTCTTCTTGTTGATGTGCAAGTTTTGGCTTCCTCTGTTGCTATTGAGCTCTAGAGGAGTTTCATTGTGCTTGCAGTTATGCTTCTCCTCTTTCACGGTGTCGAAGGTTAGGCCTGGAGTTTTTGTTTCTTCAGAATAGTACTACTACAGGAAGTCCTATAGCTTCCCTTTTTTTGAATTTTTTTGTCATTTCTCTGCTTGGAGGGTGAATAGGTATTGGAGTGAGTGGAAGGTGTGGCCACGGAGTGGTAGGTGAGGTAGGTTACTAGTGGCATGCCTCTTTGATTTTCTTTTCTCTTTTTTCTTCATTTTTTCTATTTATTTTTTATAACTTGATTATTTTTTTATGGACACAGGGGGTGACATGGTCATGAAGGGGGTTGGCTAAGGTGTGGTGAAGTCAATGGCCTTCTTTTTGTTGAAAAGTGTGCAACAAGAAATGCCAAATTTAGAATGTGCTAAAAATTGCATGTCTAAAAATAGCATGTCTAAGAATATCATTTTTGGGTCCCTTCCTATTTATAATACTCCCTAGTCTATCTATAGGAAGTAAAATTAATTTTGGTCTTAACAGCAGTTTAAAATATTAATTAATTAATCTCCATGATTTAATTAATTATGAAAAAATAAACTTGAAGTCTTTGTGAGATCATGCAATTATTTTCTCCCTTGATTTAGGAATTTATCTTTGGATTAAAGGAGATAAGGTTTAGTTCTATAATGAGAGAATCAGTTGACTTAGTTCTAACTAGTCAAGTCCAATTAGATTATTTTAACAAGTTGTTAAAAATAATAAAATGTGTGTAATGCTTGCATGCATGTGACAACTATTAATTTAGATAACAAGGATCACTCATGGATAATTTTGCTGTCATTCTGTCAGAAGACCCAGTTGAGATCAATGTGGGACAGTGTACTATCAGATGCTTAACTAATTCTAGTAAGTAGTTTTTGCATGGTTGAGGAACTAGTGTTCTCAAGGAATATGTAGTTGGACCATTGGTTGTTTTTGGTATGTTGGAATTAATAGCATATGCTTTTGCTATTATTTCCTAAGTAAAATACGTAAGTACCATAGGGAAAGCCTATATAAACAGGGCTTGGATGGTTCATGAGACATATCTTCATAGTTCATTGAGAACTGAATAGCTTGAGAGCTAATTCTTTTTGTATTGTGAAGAGGATTTCCACTTGATTGATAATACATGGTTGGGGTTTTATGCTAGTGTTTTCCCCTGGATATATCTCGTTTTATGTGTGATTAATTCTCTTGATCAGTTCTGCATGTTTCTACTTGATGTTGGTCATGATTTCGATTATGCTTCCGCTTAATGTTTTGTAGAAGTAGAACAAGTATTATGCTTTAGGACATTGCACATATCGGTTTGTTCTATAGGTGAAATTTCTACATGGTATCGGAGCACAGGTGATCAAGCAAGAACAGTATACTAGCAAGACGAATTCAAAGTTTCGTATTCTTGATATAGATCTCAAGTTCTTATCACATCTATTTCATCGATGGCGTTCAATGGTTTGAGGCTTGAGTATGCCCTTGATAGCAGCTCAAACTATATAGCTTGGAAGGATTGCATGGAGGCAGTTTTGGAAGATAATGGTCTTAAGGATTTTATTGATCAAGAAGTCCCTAAGCCTACTGACAAGACTGAGCTGGTGGAATGGGGTAAGAGTGTGGCTAGAGCTAGGAAAATTCTCTTGGAGGGTGTTTGAGATCACATAGTCTCAAGCCTCCATGGGAAGGAGTCTCTGTTTGTAATGTGGAAAACATTGAAAGATTTATATCAGAATAGCAGTGATCAAAGGAAGTTGGCACTGAAGGACAAGCTTCGAAAGATCAAGTGTGAGAAGGGTGACTCTATTTCTACATTCTTGAACAAGCTCACCACATGCAGAGATGAGCTTGCAAGCGTAGGAGTCACTAAAGTTGATGAGGATATGGTGGGTCTAGCACTCCTTGGCCTTCCTAAGAGCTGGCACAGCTACCAGGACTCAGTGAATGGAAGGGACAAACTGTCAGATTGGGAATGACTATGGTCGGATTTGATGCAGGAGGATATCAGACGGAGCACCAGGGATGGAGCTTCTTCATCAAAACATGATGATGAAGAGAACTTGGCTTTAGCTTCTAAAGCTAAGAAAGGGAAAGGGAAGGCATCCCATTCCAAGTCTTCTCAAGGAGGGAAGAAGTTTGACAAGTCAAAGGTGAGATGCTTTCATTGTCATGAGTTGGGTCATTATGTTAATAATTTCCCAAAGAGGAAGTCCAAGAAGAAAGGTTCCTCCAAGGAATATGATGGTGATGCACTAGCTTCACAGTTTGAGATGGATTTCTCGCTTATTGCATGCATGGTTTCATCCAGTAAGGGATTTGTTTGGTATTTGGACAGCGGAGCTTCTTTCCACATGTCAGGTGACAAGAATCTTTTCAGCACTTTGGAGGAGAAGGATCTCCAGATACGGATTGAGATGGGCGATGACAGAAAGTACTGTGTCTCAGGTAGAGGTATGGTTATGTTTCAGAGGGAGCATGGTTATCCCCTCACTCTTTCTAATGTATGTATGTACCAGGGCTGAAAAAGAATCTTGTGTCTATTTCTATGCTTGAGGATAAAGGCTATGATGCAGTCTCTAGTTTGGGAAAGGTTTTCCTAAGGCATATCGACACTGGACAGACCAAACAGATTGGGATTCGAGTTAAGAATCTCTACAAGTTACAGGTAGAAGATTGTGTTGCTCTCAGTTCCAAGGTAGAAGAGGTGCATGGCCAAGATATTGGCGAGTTATGGCATAGAAGGCTGGGCCACTTGCATCATGGGGCCTTCAACATCATGCAGCAAATTTCTACCGGATTACCCAAGTGCAAACTGGAGCAGACAAGCACATGCAAAGGTTGTACTCTGGGTAAGTATCTGAAGGCTTCCTTTCATGATTGAGATGGTAGAGTAGGAGCAGTTCTGGATCGAGTTCATTCAGATGTATGTGGGCTCTTCTCTACAGCCTCCACCACAAAGCAAAGGTACTTTGTTATTTTTATAGATGATTTTTCTTGTAGATGTTGGATCTACTTCATGCAAAAGAAGGATCAAACCTTCTTGAAGTTTTGTGAGTTAAAAGCTTTGGCAGAGAAAGAATCAGGGAGGAAGATAAAGGCATTGCGGAGTGATAATGGTGGAGAGTATGTTTCCCGGTAGTTTAAATACTTATGTGCTTCAGAAGGAATTAAACGGGAACTCACGGCACCTCATAACCCACAACAAAATGGGGTGGTCGAAAGGAAGAACAGATCTATTGTGGGAGCAGCTCAAGCGATGCTACATGACCAAAGCCTACCACTTCATTTGTGGGTTGAGACATGCAATACAGCAGTGTATCTTTAGAATTTCCTCATCATATTTTGGGGATGAAGACACCTATAGAGGCTTTTTCAGGGAAGCGACCAGATGTGAGTCACTTCCGTATCTTTGGATCACCAGTTTATTGTCACGTGACCAAAGATGCTCGAAAGAAGCTAGACCCAACAACTGAGTTGGGAATACTTATGGGGTATACGGATACACCTCACAACTATCGGGTGTTTCTGCCTGCCAGTCAGAGGACAGTAGTGTGCAGGGATCTGAAGTTCGATGAGCAGCGAGCCATGCAAGAGTCACTTGAGAGGGAGCTCAAGTTGCATGGTGATGATGAGGAACTACTAGTTCCTAAGGAGGAGGAGCCTCCTAATGATGTGGAGTAGCCACATGCAGAGATTCCAGTGGTGGAGATCACCACTATTGGAGAGTCTTCCAGAGAGGGGCAGAAACGCTCTCAGGAAGCTGACAGATTGATGCAGGATGCGAGAGAGAATGTGGGGCAGCCATCCTCTCATCACAGACAGAGGATATCTCCCGATAGATACACTGGCTACATGGCCCTGGTTGGGGAGTGTGTAATGACTGAGCCTTCTTCTTTTGAGGAGGTAGTGCAACAGCCAATTTGGATGGATGTGATGGTGGAGGAGTATAATTCTATCATGAGGAACAGTGTATGGGATGTTGTTCCTAAACTAGGGGACAAGTCAGTGGTTACTTCCTGATGGCTTTACAAGGTAAAGCAGGTAGCTCATGGCAGTATTGAGAAACATAAGGCAATATTTGTTGCCCGTGGTTTCTCACAGGTTGAGAGGATTGAATATGATGAGACCTTTGCTCCTGTTGCAAGGTACTCATCGATCAGATCGATTCTAGCACTATCAGCACAGATGGGTTGGAAGATCCATCAGATGGATGTGAAGACAACTTTCCTCAATGGGGAGATTGAGGAAGAGGTAGACATTGAGCAGCCCGAAGGATTTGAGACCTTCGATCGTGAGTCACATGTGTGTCGGCTCAAGAAAGCATTGTATGGGCTAAACCAAGCACCCCGTGCTTGGTATACCAGGATCGACAGTTATTTCACTGGGTTGGGTTTCACCAAGAGTGAAGCGAATTCGAACCTCTACCACATCATTGTAGATGGTAAGCTATTGATTATTGTACTTTATGTCGATGATCTGATTTTGACAAGTGATGATGAGTTGATCAAATCTTGCAAGAAGGATCTTGCAAGAGAGTTTGAGATGAAGGACATGGGCCTCATGCACTGCTTTCTAGGTATGGAGGTGTGGCAGAGAGATGGGGAAGTATTTGTTTCTCAAGGCAAGTATACCAATGAGATACCGAGGAACTTCCACATGGATATGTGCAAGCCCATGGAGACTCCTCTAGCAGGTAACTGGAAGAAGGAGGATGCTACTTCAGGTGAGGTAGTAGCTGCTACAGTTTATCAATAGCTTGTGGGTTCACTCATGTATCTAGTGAACACACGACCAGATTTATGCTTTGCAGTGAACCAGCTGAGTCAAGCTACGGTTCAGCCAACCAAGTTATTTTGGAAGGCGGCAAAGCATGTGCTGAGATATCTCAGAGGCACTACACATTATGGATTATGGTACAAGTAGATAGAGGGAGTGAAGCTCTCCAAGGCTTCACAGATGCAGATTGGGCAAGTAGTCCATCAGATAGGAAGAGCACTGCTGCAGGGATCTTCAACCTTGGGTCAGCTGGAGTTTCTTGGTATAGCCAGAAACAGAGATCAATTGCACTTAGCTCAGCGGAGGCAGAGTACATGGCAGCAATTCAGGCTGCATGTGAGTCCATCTGGATGTGGAAGATCCTAGTGGGATTGTTTGGTCAGGTGATGGATCCGATGGTGATATATTGTGATAATCAGAGTTGCATTAAACTCTCTAAGAATCCATTGTTTCATGACAGGTCCAAGCATACAGATATCCGCTATCATCATCTACGGGATTGTGTGGTCAAGAGGATCATGATGTTGCAGTATATTTCGACCGAGGAATAGGATGCAAATATTTTGACAAAGGCATTGTCAAAGGGCAAGTTTGAGTTCCATAGAGACAAGATCGAGTTTGCTGATAATCCCTTTCTTGTTGAGAGGAAGTGTTGAAAAGTGTGCAACAATAAATGCTAAATTTAGAATGTGCTAAAAATAGCATGTCTAAAAATAGCATTTCTGGGTCCCTTCCTATTTATAGCAATCCCTAGTCTATCTATAGGAAGTAAAATTAACTTTGTTCTTAACAGCGGTTTAAAATATTAATTAATTAATCTCCATGAGTTAATTAATTATGAGAAATTAAACTTGAAGTCTTTGTGAGATCATGCAATTATTTTCTCCCTTGATTTAGGAATTTATCCCTTGATTAAAGGAGATAAGGTTCAGTTCTATAATGAGAGAATCATTTGACTTAGTTCTAACTAGTCAAGTCTAGATAGATTATTTTAACAAGTTGTTAAAATAATAAAATATAATTTGTTAATGCTTGCATGCATGTGACAACTATTATTTTAGATAACTGAGGATTCACTCATGGATAACTATTGCATGTCAGTTATGTCAGCGACCCAGTTTAGATCAGATGTGAGATAGTGTACTATCAGATGCTAGGATATTTCTAGTAAGTATTCCTTGCATGAGGAAGAAATCTATTTTCTTCTATGACTATGTAGTTAGACTTGAGGTGACAGCAGGTATGATTAGGCAAATTTTCAGCCTATATAATGAGGCCTAGGTAGTCCATGATTTTCATCTTCTAATTGAAGATCATCAGGATCTTCTGATTACAGAGAGAGTAGGATAGCTTGAGAGCTGATTCTTTTTGTATTGTGAAGAGGATTTCAACTTGATTGATAATACATGGTTGGGGTTTTATGCTGGTGTTTTCCCCTGGATATATCTTGTGTTATGTGTGATTATTTCTCTTGATCAATTATTCATGTTTCTACTTGATGTTGCTCATGAATTCGATTATGCTTCCGCTTAATGTTTTGTAGAAGTAGAACAACTATTATGCTTTAAGACATTGCATATATCAGTTTGTTCTACAAGTGAAATTTCTACATTCAGAAGAAAATTGGGTGTGCCCTGGAACAATGAGCCGCTAATTGTTCACTAAGAGGACAAGTAGTGCAAGAATTGTAGTGTTGGGAATTGTAGGTAGGCCTTGTCTTTTCTAGTATATTTTGAAATTCCTGGGAAGGAGGTGAATCTTGGTACTACTTTGAGGGTGGAGGTGTGAGCCTTTGGACTCCCTTGTCATGGATGCAGGCATCATATCCTTTTATTTATTGGTTAAAGAAAACATGCATATGTATATACGTGTATATGATTCATGAAAAATATTTTATCAAGATGTGTTTATAAATATCCACAAACAATATGTATATTTTTTAGTGGAAGAACATTTGTGTAAGTATATATGTGTTGTCATTGAAAATTTCATATTGAGTTGTGTTATAAAGCTCGATAAGCGGCATGTTTGTCATGTTTCAGCAATTGTCAATGTAAATACTACATCGAGTTATGTTTATAAAGCTCCATAAGGAGTATGTTTTGCTAGCCATAAGCATCATAGAGCACTAAGAATGGTTTTAGCCCAAGGGGGAGGGTTTGTAGCAACCTCAAGCTGAATTTTCCATCTAAATAAAATAATCCCAAGATCATGGGACATGTATTCCAAGATGAATCATGGGCATACATTATAGTGGACATCGATTGTGGTTTATTAATGGCTATGGAAATTGGCAAAGGCATTGAAAAAAGGAAAAAAGGAAAAAAATGGCATTTAATTAAGGAAATAAAGGAAAATAGGAGAAAAGGAAGAGACATGAGACATCAAAGATAAAAATGCACCTCAAAATTAGTTGACAACTTTTTCTCATATTTTGTTTAGTTTCAGAAATTTAACTCCAAGAATAGAGGGAAAGCACTTGGACACAACAAAGAAAAGGACAAGCAAAGGGAAGAAAGGGAGTGCAACAGAAGTTTGGACAATGATAGGTAAGGGAAAAAAATAGCTGTGGAATGATAGGTAACAATGTGCATGTGTGATTTACAATGCATGGATTTGATGCATGGTGCATGTTTGGGTTTTTTTTTTTTTTATGTTTGTTGTCATTGACATGGGATTTTCTTGGATTGACATTGGTTTCATCCTTGCCTTTACTTTTCCTAAATAGCCATGATGTAGTGGGTTCTATATTTTAGTTAAGGTTTTGATGGCTACTAGGCTTGGATCCAGGTTGAGGTTGTCTCAAGAAATTTCCAAGGTTCGAGGGTGGAGATGGGATTTATACTCGAACTCTTGATGGAAGGGTGGATATAGGAAAATTCCTCTAGAGATGGCAAAGGAAGTAAGAGACATTCATTTTTATTTTTAATTTTTTTTAATTTTTTATGTTAGTGATTTCTGAAATAGATTATGTGCAATCAATGTAGTTGAGGGTTGAGCTAGTTTGGCCTCTAGAAGTCCTAGTTGGTTCTAGTTAGGTTTCACCCATATTATCCCACATTCATTCTTGGAATATGGCATGGGGGTGATTGGTTGAAATAGAGATTTGGTTCATCCCAATCTATGGTTAGGTGGTATGTGGAAATCCCTGACTTGGTTGGTTTTTGCATATGATTAATATGAGTTATTTTTTTTATTGTGATTAGTCAGCACATATATTGGTTATTATGTTGACCTTAAGGCTTATTTTTCATGGATTATATTCTAGTGGTATGTTGGTTATAAGCATGGTTAAATTATGTTCTCTTGATATGGATCTTGTTTATGATTTGATAATTTATTGAATAGTTAGTTTATGTATTGGATAAGAAGTGCAGTTGCAACTAGATTGAGAAGGAAATGGGCCTTCTTAATGATTCTCTGATGAAATTAAGAAGATCATGATTAGATATGCATTCATGATTAGCTAGTATGTTTACTATATGTTTGACGAAATATCTATGATATATTAAGCATGCCTTTGTAATTTTGATATTATGTGCATATAACTATACCTATGTTTATTTTATGGTAGGAAATGTTGAAGGATACATCAACCAAATGAAAGTAGTGTGATTTGTGACATGTTTGGACAAGCATGGATAGTAGAAAGAGCCACATACTAAGGACGTGGGTAGTGGATCCATGTAGTAAGGTGCGGGAAAGACATTGGAGGTAAGGTTGCCTAGTACATATGGTGTGGTCTCTGGATGTGCAATATTATTGTTTCATACAGGTTGCACATGTTGTGTTGTGTACATATGGTCTCGTGTCATGTGTATTGTGCAATCATTGTATCATGGCATGTGTATTCATTATGTTGTATTGTGTGTATGTATATGTGTTTTTTTGTACACTGCGTATGTGTATGTGTTGAGAAAGGGATTGATTCTCTGGATCCCTGGGGTCTATGGGGTGGTGCCCTGTAAAAACCTGGGTTCCCTGGAGCTTGTGCATTGGAGCCTTGTAACAACTTGTGTTTCCTGGAGGTTGTGGGTTGGAGCCTTGTAATAACTTGTGTTCCTTGGAGGTTGTGGGTTGGAGCCTTGTAACGACTTGTGTTCCCTGGAGGTTGTGGGTTGAGATAGTAGTACTAGGAGTTATGGACAGATTGGGAAGAGACCAATCTCGAGTTGTTGATATTAAGCGTAGATGAAGTATAGTCTTTGGATTCCCTTGATTGATGATATTGAGGGAGGAGTTGGTGTAGTCTCCAAATTTCCTTATTTCTTTGGATGACAAGAGAAGAAAATGCACTAGGTGCTTGACGGGTTTGGAAAATGATTCAATATGTGTACGGAAAACATAAATAATAATGGAAAAATTAAATAATGACTTGAAAGATAAGTAGTAGTATTTTATTTCACTTTTAATTATGCACATAGTCTAAGATTGTGATTTATGATGGTTGAGTTTTGAACTAACTAAATGTGTTATGTTTATATATGATGATTTTATCAAGGAGCTAATTTGACTTTTCATGACTCTAGTTAAATAGAATTACATGTGTACCTTATTGACGAGCTATCAATTAGGTATGACTTGAATTAATTTCAATTCCTTTTGAGTCTAATGGAAATTATGTGTTTTGTATAGGAAAGCATGGAAATGCCCGATTTAGCTGGTTGAATCTAGCAGCAAGAGTGTTGGAAGAAATAGTAAATGGAATTGGAACATGCAACCTTATGTTGGTAAAGGACTTCAAGAGTAGGGCCATTGTGGGATATTGGTACCCAAAAGTGTCCATTGATTTCCATGAACATGCTATGACTATTATTATTGTTTTGACGAAGGGATATGCCTTGGTTTTTGGACCTTCTAACATGAGGAAACATTTCTAAGTGATGGATCACCCAAGGAATTGGAAAGCAGAGAAGGGGATGCCAAGGAACTTGGAACATGGGTGACTACAAGGAAGGGTTTGACCGGATTGCTTGAGGGAGTGGGAAGTAGAGAAGGGAAGGTTGAGGAAGATTTTTTTTCTCATTAGCATTTCCAAATGGAATCAGAAGAAAATTGGGTGTGCCCTAGAACAAGGAGCCGTTAATTGTTCATTGAGAGGACAAGTAGTGCAAGAATTCTAGTGTTGGGAATTGTAGGTAGGCCTTGTTTTTTGTAGTAGATTTTGAAATTCTTGGGAAGGAGGTGAATCTTGGTACTACTTTGAGGGTGGAGGTGTGAGCCTTTGGACTCCCTTGTCATGGATGGAGGCATCATATCCTTTTATTTATTGGTTAAAGAAAATGTGCATATGTATATATGTGTATATCATGAAAAATATTTATCAAGATATGCTTATAAAGATCCATAAACAATATGTATATTTTTTAGCGGAAGAACATGTGTGTAAGTATATATGTGTTGTCATTGAAAATATCATAACGATTTGTGTTATGAAGCTCGATATGTTGTATGTTTGTCATGTTTTAGCAATTCTCAATGTAAATACTACATCGAGTTATGTTTATAAAGCTCCATAAGGAGTATGGTTTTCCAGCCATAAGCATCATAAAACACCAAGGATGGTTTTAGCCCAAGGAGGAGGGGTTTGTAGTAGCCTCAAGCTAAATTTTCCATCTAAATAAAATAATACCAAGGTCATGGGACATGTATTCCAAGATGAATCATGGTTATACATAGTGGGCATCGATTGTGGTTTATTAATGGGTATGGAAATTAGCAAAGGCATTGAAAATAGGAAATAAATGACATTTAATTAATGAAATAAAGGAAAATAGGAGAAAAAGAAGAGACATGAGACATCAAAGATAAAAATGCACCTCAAAATTAGCTGACAACTTTTTCTCATCTTTTGTTCAGTTTCAGAAATTGAACTCCAAGAGGAGAGGGACAGCACCTGGACGCAAGAAACAAAAGGACAGGAAAAGGAAAGAAAGGGAGTGCAACAGAAGTTTGGGCAATGACAAGTAAGGGAAAAAAAATAGTTGTGGAATGATAGGTAACCATGTGCATTTGTGATTTAGCATGCATAGATTTGATGCATGGTGCATGTATGGGTTTATTGTTTATGTTTGTTGTCATTGGAATGGGATTTTCTTGGATTGACATTGGTTTCATCCTTGCCTTTCCTTCTCCTGAATAGCCATGATGTAGTGGGTTCTATATTTTAGTTAAGGTTTGGATGGCCAGTAGGTTTGGATCCAAGTTGAGGTTGTCTCAAGAAATTTCCAAGGTTCAAGGGTGGAGATGGGATTTCTACTCGAACTCTTGACAGAAGGGTGGAGATAGGAAAACTCCTCTAGAGCTAGTGAAGGAAGTCAGACACATCCATTTTTTTTATGTTAGTGATTTTTGGACCACATTATGTGAAATCAATGTAGTTGAGGGTTGAGCTAGTTTGGCCTCTAGAATCCGTGGTTGTTTCTAGTTAGGTTTCACCCATATGATCCTACATTGATTCTTGGAATATGGAACAGGGGTGATTGGTTGAAATAGAGATTTGGTTCATCCCAATCTATGGTTGGGTGGTATGTGGAAGTCCCTGATTTGGTTGGTTTTTGCATATGATTAATATGAGTTATTTTTTTTATTGTGATTAGTCAACACATGTATTGGTTATTATGTTGACCTTAAGGCTAATTTTTCATGGATTCTATTCTAGTGGTATGTTGGTTATAGGCATGGTTAAATTATGTTCTCTTGATATGGATCTTTTTCATGATCTGATAAGTTATTGAATGGTTAGTTTATGTATGGGCTAAGAACTGCAGTTGCAACTAGATTGAGAGGCAAGTGGGCCTTCTTAATGATTCTCTGATGAAATTAAGAAGATCATGATTAGATATGCATTCATGACCCGTAGCTAGTATGTTTACTCTATGTTTGACGAAAGCTCTGTTATATATTAAGCATGCCTGGGACAATAGCTAGTTTCAACATTTATTGCTTAGACTTTTGATTATCCTAGATCTGATTCTAGAATGTTCTCGGTGGTACCGGGAAATGGCCTATAGGCCATCCCTGAAAAAGTGCCATAAATCTTGCAATGCACCCTCTCAACTGAATAATTTTGGTTATAACCACATAGGAAGCCTCATAAGTGTTGTTGGAGCCTTCCAACCACACGCATAGTGTGTCAAGCATGTGGTTGGGGTGTGAAGTCTAAGAAGTGAAAGTTCTAGCTCAAGGATTAATCACTAGTGGTTATTAGTCACCTAGGTGATCTAGTGTCCCTAAGCGATGGAAGTATGTTTCCAATTAGTAGACCCCACTTCCGTAACTGGAACTTCGAGGTCATATAATTTCATAGTAACATTTAACTCATGTTTATCCTAGAGAGCTTGTAAAATTGGGTAAATTTGGGCTGGGTTAGTTATAGGAAAGAAACATAACTTCATATGGTAGGCCCCCAAGCCCAGACATAGTTTCTCGCCAAAAGAAATAGACCAAGACTATTACGGATATAACTTGATAATTCACTCCATGAAGAAAATTTAAAACCCACAACGGACCTTTGAGAAAGAAAACCTCAAGTTTCCAAGCACATGACCAGATGTCAAGGAAGCCCAATGCATTTACTCTAATCTTACACATGCATTCATGCCTTGCCTTTTGGTTGTCTAATCTAGACACCACTCACAACACGATGAAACTTACACCTTCGATATTAACCAAAATGAAAAACTAGGGGACTGAAGACCTTTCCTCAGCTCCTCTCCATTCGGTGCAAACTACCACCTAAGCCATCCAAGCCAATTAATAAAAACTCCCCACCAACCACTAGACTATATGAGCATGTGTGCAAAAGCAGGTTGTGTCCTGCCCCCGTTAATGTTTGATGGGAACTATGGGGTAGGTTTCTTGATCTTTGAGGGACCCATTAAAACCAAATTAACACCCCAATCAACGGTTACATCAATAAGGATTGTATCTACCATTAAATTAAAACAAAATAATAAAATAATATGAATATTATTATAGATTTTATGTTAAAGTGAAATGTTATAAAATATAATATAAATTTAATTATAAAAATAGTTTAAAATCATAAATAATAAATAATAAGCTAATTAAAATACAAAATCTAATAATATAATAAAAATTTAACTAATAATAATTCATATTCATAATTCATATTCATAATAATATTTTCAAATTCTATGTGTAAGTTCAGTTAATAATATTTTACTTTTAACATAATCTATGTATATATATACATGTATCTATGTGTATCACATTAAAAAATAAAATAAAAAAATATATTAAAGAAGTATCTTTCTAATGGCTATGTATAAAAAATTATATCTATATGAATTTTTTAATATAATTTAAATAAGATTTTATAAGATTATATATATATATATAATATATATATAATAAATAGCAAAAAACTACTACTACAAACACCAGTCACCCAAGTGTAGCAAAAAAAATCCCAAAATCCATATACAACCCATAGTGATGTCAATCCTACATATATATTACCATGGTTTTGGTCGTGCACACAATTTCCATTTTAATGGTGTAATGCCTAATGGACATGGGCCTTTGGTGGCTCCACATACTTGCAGCTTCTTTTCGTGCCCACAAAAGGATGCCATTCAATTTGGCATTTGCCATTGATTATGATGAAGGTCATTCATGAAAGCGATCATAAAATGCCAATCCCTCACATAGATATCTTTAACAAGAACACGTTAAAAAATTTCAAAAAAAATATATTAGATTTTAAAATATTTTAACCTATTCCAATAAATTGTATAACAAAATATATAACACTTTTAATATATAACTTCAAACTAATCTTAAAAAAAAAAACCAAAAAATATATTCGATTTTACAATATTTTAACCTATTCCAATAAATGGTGTAACTAAAATATATAATACTTTTAATATATAACCTTAAACTAATCTAAAAAACCCAAAATAATATTTTGAATTATAATTTCATGGATAATTTTAAAAAACCCTAATAATTTAACAAAAGAAACCGAGTTTAAAAAAATGGCCCTATTATAGAATATTTTAGAGAATATTTTGGCCAGTTCTACCTAAGCTAAGCTGATAAACAATATATTTGGCCATTCTACCTAAGCTAAGCTGATAACCAATTTGGAAGGGAATCCAACATTTGTTTTCCAATAAAAAACCATCCAATAATATCGTAAAGTGGCGTTACTAATAATTTTAGAAGTTATTACATTAACCACCATGATTTTTGAAACAATAATCTTACAAATCCAACCATACTCTTATCATTCATATAGACATATTCTTACATCTAAACATAGATTGCATAAAGAAACTCCCCAGTTACACACCAGAGATCTATGCTATTACAGAATCAAAAGTAGACATATATTCCGTCAGCAAGTTATCCAGTTACACACCAGAGATCTATGTCAATACAGGATCAAAAGTAAATATAGATTCGGTGAGGAAATTATCCAGTTACACAGTAGAAACTATGTTAATAGAGAACCAAAAATAGACATAGATTCCGTCAGGAAATTCCCCAGTTGCACAACATAAATCTGAGGAAATTCCCTGGTTACATTGCAGAAAGCTAAGATAATACAAAACCAAAAGTAGATTTGGATTGTTGGAGGAAATTCCGAATCAAAAGTAGACTTCCAAACACAGAAATAGCCGCAGACCAAAGATTCACTGAGGAAATTATCCAGTTACACAGTAGAAACTGTTAATATAGAACCAAAAGTAGACATAGATTCTTTCAGCAAATTCCCCAGTTGCACAACATAAATCTATCTTAATACAGAACGAAAGGGAAACTTAGATTCCCTGAGGAAATTCCCTAGTTACACTGCAGAAAGCTAAGATAATACAAAACCAAAAGTAGACTTAGATTCCTGGAGGAAATTCCTCAGTCACACAACGCAAAACTAAGCTAATACCTAATCAAAATTAGACTTCCCAACACAGAATAGCCGCATATCAAAGATTCACTGAATAAGGCAAAAATGAGATAACTTTAATTATCTGAGTCTTCACCACCTTCCACCTTCCACCTTCCTGTCTCTTAATATCTGCAGTACGAAGAGTGAGCTATTCACCACCTCTCTTTCTTTTTAGCGTCGGTGACCTCACGTTCCCATCTGGTTGCAGAGGGAGCAATTCTCCCCTCCTTTCATATTCTGTTGAAATTGTGAGTCCCTGCTCATAAAGTAAAATGTAACTTAAATTAGAATGTGAACAACGTATTTGAAAACTCTGAAAACATACCTGAAAACTTCGAAAAGTGGTTGTTCAATGTGGCAATTTGATTGTATATATGTTCGGAAAATGTATCTAAGAGAAGAAAACATTTGATTTAGCTGTTAACACTGAAGGCTCATTGCACCTTCCTGACTTTGTTCTTAGCCAAGCCAATTATTTGACTTCGCGCATATGCATCAAAATTTTGAGAATATTTTGAAAACTACAATGAGTTATGCTGAATCCTTTTAAATTACACAAAAACTTAAATGCAACTAGATTCCTCCCTTCTGCATTTAATAAAATATTTCACAGAATGGAGAATGAGAATTGACAATCCTCTTACCTGGGGTGAAAATGTAGCTATATTCATGGAAGGCTGCCAGATCATGTTGCGGGCTGGGGCTGCGGCTGCGGCTGCGGCTGCACACAGACATCGCCACAAAATAAGAAACGTTAAAGGGTATATAAGACAGAAAACAACTATGATGTATGTTACCATTGGTCGAAGACGAGTCCCAGTTCGCAGAACTGGAGTTCTTGTTGATGGTAAGCTTTCGTTGTTTACGTTTCTTGCTGTTGTTGAAATGTTGTCGGATGATCATCCTAATCCGTGCGCCCTCTATCGCGAGTATGGATGCATCTTCCTAATCACAAGTTAAAATATAAACATGTCAGCTGCTTTTTATTTATTCCGTCACAGATGAATGAATATATACAAATAATCATGAAGTAAAGTGGGAATGAATTCGTTGTACCTGCGCCTCATCCAATGAGGATTGCGAGATAATGTTATTCCCTGTTAGTAGGCAGGGTACAAAATAAGAATTTATTCGGAAAATAGTAAAATTTATTGGAAAATATAGACAAACAAAGTAAAGTTTACCCGGGGTTGAAGGGGTGCAGGTTGGGCCCAGAGGGAGCTCTGTGATTTCCTTCTCATATTGAGAGGACTCCTGCATGGAAATTTTTTGTTCTTGCCGTCTTTTGCGGGAGTTTCTGTTTTGAAACCAGTAAAAAACGTTCTTCTCTTTCACGTCTCCATAGAGTTCCAGTAAATCCACAATATCTCTGATATCTTCTGGGGTAGGGTTACGGAGACCTGCTGTGAACAATTCTTCCAGAAGCTTTTTATGCTTTTCGGTCGGTATCCAGCGAGGCGATGCTCTTGCTTCATTTATATGCTCGGAACTTCTAAGCAGTGGAAATCCTGTATTAGGAAAAGCTGACCGATTCTGTTGTAGCGAATTTAATGATGTGACAGCTATGGGTGGAGGGAAGGAACGAGACGCCATACTTCCTTACTGAAAGATCAGAAACCCTAAATCAATCAAAATTTACTTACTAGGACATCTCATAGCCATATATGTATATAAAGTTTCAATAGCTATATGAGCGGGAAGTAAATGATTTTAAATGAATGTTTTGGGCAACATTAAGAATGTGAAAGTGGACCTATGATAAATGATAATTTATTTAATTAATGATGATACATGGTGGTAAGGTATAATAATAAAAATTATTTAATTTTTTTCTCCTTTTATCCAGATGTCATTATGAATTCATTATTGTTAATTTTATAGTATAATTTAATAAGTATACTTAATATTCATCTATATATAAAATTAATTAATTAACCCAATAACCCTAACCCTAGTATAATGAGATTGTTCTCTCGAAAGTTATGCTGAAAGTTATGGAAATTTCTGTTATATTTTGAGAAAATTTTGTAGGGATATTTGTAAATCTAAGTTACAGTGGTTAAACTTCAAGATTTTAGGTGCCTTAGAGGATTTTGACGCTATTGAATTCATTTCCACCATCAAAAATATGATTCAAACATTGCTTATACAAGATTTTTTGAAATTGTTTTTCCCATGCCACTTTTGACCGTCCCCGCAATTCCTCCGAGTACCTAGAGGACTCCAATTCAAAATAACTATCATTAATCTAGATTTATCTTCATTTGGGATTATATAATAAGATTATTTTTTTCTTTCTTCACAATGAAATATGAATTTTTTTGTTTTTATTTTTATTTTTCTATATATAAATTATGTTGGTGAAATTATTTTACATAAGGTAAATATTGAAATATTTATAAGTGGTGAAAAAATACCCACTTTCTTCACATCACGATATAACACTATTAAATTTTATTCACATTCAACTACTTTATTTATTTATATAAATTATATAATATAATATGTACCTAATATGGGCATGAAAGTATTTTATTTGTCATTTATATATTTAATGTAACATTATGGAAGAATATCTCTCCAATAATTTAACCCAATCAACTTTAATTTTTTTTCCAAAAGAAAAATCATAATTTTATTCATATTTAGCAAAATTACATGTTGTAGATGGTACACTTGCATATGCTATATAAACACTTGTCCTGATGCATAAGATCTAAAAAACACAATAAATTATGAACTATCTATGCTTTCCTACCTTTCTTTTCTTCCACTTTCCGCCAACCTCCAGCGTTAGGAGTGGATGTTACAATGGAAATTTCTGCCTCTTTGGTAGTACTTGGGGTTTCTTTGTCAGAATCTGAGCTTTATGTTGAGTGTATTTGCTTGCTGCCACCGATTTCCTTCCCTGGGATGAGTTGCTCATTTTTCTGTTGTGGGTCGGTTGTCATTGGAACTAAAGCGGAGCAGTTCTGGTTCTCATCATTTTATGAGTTAAGTTGGGTGCGTTGTTCATTGAAAGTTGAGATATTTCCTGGGTGTTCTGCTTCTTGGAATATGGTGTTTGTGGTAGTTTCTGCATTTCCTTCCTCTTCTATATCATCTACTAGAGAGGCTGAAAACTACCATCCTTTAGGCTTTGGTGGTTGTCTTATTTTCCTGCCTTTTTTATTTTGTGGGAAAGCACTTTGTAGATGACCAGTTTGATGACAAATGTGACATTTGAAGGTAGTGCTTTTATAATCAAGAGATTGTGACCATTGCTTTTCGTTGTGGAATAAGAGGATGCGTTCTGGAAATACTTGACTGAGATCAACCTCACACAGATTCTGGCGAAAGTGTAGATATACTTGGTAAGACACTCACTGTCTACTTTTAAAATTTCCCAAGAGCATTGCCAATGCATACTAATACTTTGATGTGCTAAAAATGCAGAGGTAGGTTATATAGTTTTACCCACACAGGAATTTTAGAGACCACCATGGTGTTTGGATCAAATTCTGGAAGCCATGATGTCAAGAAAAGGCTAGCATTACCCCAGAACCATGGTCCCTCATTCAATGCACATTCCTTGTCATTGACTGTATAGAAATTGACAATGAAGAAACCTTTTGAGCATAGGTGTATATCACAGTTTTCTGTCCATGTGGAGTAAATCCATTGACTTAGGGCTTTTGGTTTGGGCCAAAACCCATTAAATCTACATATCACTACTTTTGATAAATAATCATCATGTATTCATTTACCTCAGGTATAATGATCGATAAAGCAGGGTTTTGAGATGTTTGCTCGACGATGTAGGAGTCGCGGCTTGCTATTCTGATTGTATTTGAGGCCCTATTTTCTCTTTTACTACATCTTTGAAAGAAACAGGTTCTTTGGAGCTTGTACCAGAGCAGCCACCACGAAGTCTTGTATTGAGGTAGATAGTTGAGTCTCTGCCTATGTCATATTATTTTAGCTTGTATTCCTCTTGCAATACTTTTCCTGCATGGGTCAAGAGTTGTTTGCAAGGTGGAATGCCCATCCTTTCTCGTATCCTCTATTTGAGGGTTTTGATCTTCTCCCAGCTCCCTATTTTTAAGCATATTGTGTTTCCTTCTATGGATCTGATAAAAAGGGTAATTTGTTTACCTTCGAGTGGCTCTGCTACCGGGGCTTCAAGATCTAGTGGTGAGCTGATTGTCTCTTCCTGTTGTTCATGTTCAATCACCAAAGTTTGTTGTAGATCTGGGCCGATTTATTTGTAGGCTTGTGGTACCCACTAGTGATTGCCATATGCATGTCATAGGTAAGCCATATGTTGTGGCTTTATGTTCCTTTCTTTCCTCAAACAATATGTCATGGTTGCCTCTGCTTCGTTGATGTCGTGAGACTTTTCCCTAGCGCCCCATTTTGCATACTGTGGATAACGCCAATCCTTAGGCTAAGGAAAACCCTGCAATTGTGTTGTCTGACCAGTCCTCTTCATGTCTAGAGCAGCGGCAAGTGTCTCAGCCAGATCTTTGTTGCATAATTCCTCTGCATTATCTTCCTCCATTCGTCAAGTTTTCTAGAAAGGCTAGATTTGTATTTTATCACTAGATCTGTGGATTTGTAGAGAGTAAGCCCAAAAATAGTGAATGATTCTAGATTTGACTGATGCAGCATTTGATCTGTGTGTTGTATGAACCTGTATGATGATATTTGACCTTCTTCATAGCTATAAATTTGATCTAAGGCAGAGTCGATCTAGTGATATTTTCGACAAGCTTGCAGTTCGTCATCAGTTGCAGCTCCCTCTTCCAGCCTGTTGTGGTAGCTACGAGATTCCTCCCTATCACCTTTATTGTGTCTCGGATCGCTGGGAAAAATAAAAGCTCCATCATAGGCACTATGTACAGAAACCTTTGCCATCGCCATCTCCATCTCGTGCTCCACTCCATAAGGTTTTGTTCGTGGATCTAAGTATGAATCTGGCTAGACAAAACACACTCTAGTTAGAGGCTTCAGCTTCTCAGAGAGCTCCTCAGGGATTTTCCATCCAATTGCGAGGTAAAGCATGGTGGACACAGAGTAAATAGCCTTCTTGGCTTCTTCATTGCTGCCCATAACTATTTCGAGTGCCTGAACATACTTGGTGATGAGGTCCTCACGAGAGACTTCTCACCTGAGCCATCGTTTGTGCACGGATGCAGAAGGCATGGGAGATTTGTGTGAGTCCAATATTGGGATCAATCAAATTTAATTTATATTTAAATTTGTAGGAATAAAATAATCAAATAAAATTCATTGGAAGGATAACCACAATTCCTTCCATCCACCAAACATAAATACTTTTAATTTTTTAATATGAAGGATAGGGGGCCAATATTTGATACATTAACTTTTGCACAAGTCACAAGAACAATTTTATTATAATAAATAGCCCACCACTAACTCAAGGGTGACGTCATGGCTATAGATTTATTCTTCATAAAGGTTGAAACTTGTCCAATGGTAAATGGTTCCTCTTACATTGAAATTAGTATTTTACTTTCAGTAGCTCTAGTAGTTGGGAGAAATGTTTGATCTCCCGTCTACAATTATTTAATTCCATGAGACATGTTTGGCCTTTTGTGGTAAGGCTAATGAGCACCAGGATTTCAACAAGGATGCTACAACTCCTGGGGCTACCAACTTTACTTCATCAACCCGGGGTTCATACAAACTTGGAGGTGACAGTGTTGTATACACAAATAGATGTAATGGGTCCACTCTTTGTCACTGCTAACCTGGGGTGATAGACCACTAGGGTTTATCAAACCAACCTTCTTTTTATCTAGAAGAAGTTTGATTACCAATTGGGAAAAGAGAATTTTACCCTAATTGAGAGAATTGAAATGCTACCTATTGTGGTAATGAAAGACTAAAATAGATGCCTAAAACACATAACTCATCTAGGTATTTGTTAATATACCTAAATTTCAAAAGAATTCTAATTTAACACATGTGAAATCCTAACTATCCTAAGCATGGAATTTGATCTAAACAAGCGCTTAACTGATGTGTGCATGAATAAAAATAACAACCTTTTTCTTTTTATCTTTTTGTAAAAATATGAATGCTAATCCTTCTTGGTTGCATGGTAGGTGAGATAGGTGTGGAGGGAGATGAGTGTGTTATGAAATCAGCTCATAAAATGATAGACAGGATAGATCAACGCCTTATAATTTAGCCTCTTCGAGGGTACAACCTCCTTTACATTACACAAATGAACAATTCTTGGATGATTCAAATGACAAAACCTCCTTTCTATATATAGGAGTCTAAGAAGTCACAATATAACCCAACTGACCTAACAATAATAATATAAAGCCACAAAAATAACAATAGAGGGATTCTATGGGGCACAATAATAATAATATGGGGACAAGAGAGGCACAACAATATTAATAAGGGATACAACTACAATAGTAATGGGGCAATCACTAGTATTATAGGGACTTAACATGCCCCTCTCCTTCAAAAAAGTGTTGTCCTTAATGCTTGAGTAGCTCTGGATGCTTCAGTATAAAATTCTCATCCTCCCATGTGGAATCTTTAGCGGACAAGTTCTTCCACTTGATGAGATACTTCGAAATTGATCGATTTCATAACTGTCGAGTTCTTGTTTCTGTGACTGCTTCCAGTTCCAACATAATTTTTCCTTCCTCATCAAGTTCTGGCAATATTGTTTGAACTGGGAGCTTGTCACCTATAACCTTCTTTAAACATAAAACATGGAAAACTGGGTGCACTCGAGAAGCTGCAGGAAGCTTCAATTTGTATGCCATAGTACCAATCTTTTGCAACACCTTGTACAGACCATAATACTTTGGTGATAATTTCCTATCCTTCTTAGCTTGCTTGAGGGACATTTGTTTATATGGTTGTAGCTATAGGAATACCCAATCACCTACATCAAAACTTCTTTCGCTGCGATGTTGATCTGCCCGTTGTTTCATTCTATTCTGTGCCAACACAAGGTTATCCTTTAAGAGTTGGAGGACTTGTTGTTGATGTTCGATGTGATGTTCCACTGCTTGAACCTTAGAATTTGCTCTTAAATATGATGTGATGGATGGTGGCTGATATCCATAAAGTGCCATAAACAGGGTCATTTTTGTTACTGTATGGAAGGAAGTGTTATACCACCATTCATCCAGAGGAAACCATTTGACCCATTGTGTCTATTTATCAGATACAAAGAAATGAAGATATCCTTCCAAACATTTGTTTAATATCTCAGTTTGTCCATCAGATTGAGGATGATAAGATGAGCTATGAGCTAACTGAGTACCAAGACAATAAAATAATTCTGACCAAAAATTTCCAGTGAAAATGGGATCTCTGTCACTTACAATAATCTTTGGGTTTCTATGTAGTTTTTGAATTGTTTCCATAAATGCACTAGAAACTGTACTAGATTTAAATGGATGTGATAATGCACAAAAGTGTGCATACTTGGTAAGTCTGTCAACTACCACCATGATGACACTCTTTCCCTCAGACTTGGGTAAACCTATGATAAAATCCATTGGAACGTCCTCCCAATGTTGGCTTGGAATGGATAAAGGTTGTAATAGACCCGGTGTCTTAATTGTTTCAAATTTATTTTGCTGGCAAACCAAACATTCCGCCACAAACTTTTGAATATCAGATTTAAGGCCCTCCCAAAAAAATTCCTTCTTAACCCTGTGGTAAGTTTTTAAAAATATCGAGTGCCCTCCTAAGGGAGAAGTGTGCAATTCCATAAGAATCTTTTGTTTTAGCTAGGAATTATTACAGAGGTATAAGTGATCTTTGTACCATAATAAATCATTTTGCCAGCTAAATGTATCAGATGTACTGGAATCTTGTTGTAACTTTTGAATAAGTGCGCAAACTTCTTCGTCATTCTTCCATTCCTCCCTTGCTTCGTTTATCTAATCTGGTTGGATAATAGAAATGGCACACAACAATGCTTCCACATCCTCATCCTTTCTTGAGAGTGCATCTGCCACCACATTTTGTTTCCCTTTTTGTAGATGATTTCAAAGTCATAACCCAACATCTTTTTGACCCACTCTTGTTGCTCTTCAGAGGATAATCTTTGTTCTAAAAAATATTTAAGGCTATCATGATTCGTTTTTACCTTAAAGTGTCTTCCCATTAGGTAGGGTCGCCATTTCTTAAGTGCATGTAGTATTGTCAACATTTCCTTCTCATAAATAGCTTTGTGTAAAAACTTTCCCTTGATTGGATGACTTCAAACAAATGGATTTTAACTGGCATTAGAACAACACCAATTCCATTTCCTGAAGCATCACATTCCACAATGAATGTTTTCGTGAAGTCCGGTGTAGCTAAGACCAGGTGCTTGGCACATTGCCTCTTTAAGATGTTCAAAGGCCTTTGTTGCTTCCGGAGTCCATGAAAATGCATCTTTCTTCAATAATGTTGTTAGAGGTGCTGCTATTCTCCCATAATTCTTAACAACTGCGATAATACCTGGTCAACCCGAGAAATTCCTCGCAGATGCTTTATGGATGTGGGGATTTTCCATTCCGTAATGGATTTAATTTTGCTAGGGTCTACCTTAACTCCTTCATGAGATACAATATGACCCAAATATTCCACCTCCTGGACTCCAAAGAAACATTTGGATCTTTTTGCATATAATTGTTTCTCCTCAATAGTTGTAGCACCCTGTCAACATGTTCAACATGATCCTTCCAAGACTTGTTGTAGATTAGTATATCATCAAAAATACTAACAAAAATTTTCTAAGGAATGGTTTAAAATGGAATTCATCAAACCTTGAAAAGTAGAAGGTGCATTGGTAAGGCCAAAAGGCATGACCAAAAATTCATAATGACACTCATGAGTTCTAAACACTGTTTTCGGAATGTCTTCAGTCTTCATTCTGATTTGATGATATCTTGAACGAAGATCCAACTTGGTGAAGTAAATTGATCTGTGCAATTCATCTAGTAATTCATCAATGACAAGAATGGGAAACTTATCTTTAATAGTGAGCTTGTTGAGCTCCCTATAATCTGGACACATGTGCCATGGTCCATCCTTCTTGTGCACCAATACTACTGGAGTAGAGAAAGAACTCTGACTAGGTTGAATTATACCAAACTCTAGCATTTCTGCAACCATACGTTCAATTTCACTCTTTTGGGCATAGGGATATCTATACGGCCTGATGTTTGGAGGAACACTTCCGGGAATCAGATGAATAGCGTGATCATGATCATGAATAGGTGGGAGACCTTTGGGAGCCTCAAATACCTTGGAATGATTGTCCAAGACTTTTTGGAGATCTGGAGAAATAGATGATTCTGATGTGGAAACATCTAGCGAACATATTGTGTAATTACACCTCTTAGTTCTTTTTTTAGAAGCTTTGCCATACCGTTAGAGCTGATTATCTTTCTTGGTTTCCCTGCAATCACACTTAATTCAACTTCCTTTCCTTCCACATAAAATTTCATGAAAAGTTCTTGAAAACTAAATGCTATTGTACCCAAGGATTGTAGCCATTAGACTCCTAGTACAACATCAGCACCTCCCATTGGAATGGAAAGCATTGGGCTAGTCAATACATACTCTCCCATGGATAGCTTGATATTATGACACTTTTCAGAGCAATTTATTGCTCCTCCATTTGTAACCATCACTTGACACTCTGGTGCTGGATTTAGGAAGCAATTCAATTCTTTTTCTATCTTACAATGAATAAAAATGTGGGTATTTCCTGAATCAATCAACACTATTACCTTTTTCTTCTTGATTTGTCCTTCTATCTTGATGGTTTGACGAGTGGTAATTCTAGCCAATGCATTACAAGATATGGTTGGATTCATTTCTTCTTTATCTAGGCTTTGTTCTTGGAGTA
>APFE030257215.1:54458-138145 GCA_000404065.3 Pinus taeda
ACTAAATATGAAAATAAAAAAGCTACTCCTCAACTATTCATATGTTTTATGTTAATAATATATCTAAAATTGTATTGTGATTTTTTTTTTATAAATACAAGTAAAATGCAACTCAAACCTTAGCACAATTGTATTTTCAATCCCAAAAATCATAAATACAGAACAAAGAATTCTAAATAAAAGTATATATATTTAAAAAGCATCGTACTCCTTTTCCAATTTTCCTATATAAAGATCGAAGTATTCCTAAATAATCAATCATTTAACCAAAAAAACACCAGATAATAAGCATGAAAACAAATCGAACTAAATTCATAGTATTTTAAAGACTCGTAATAATTTACATCATAAGATTAACCAGATTAATAATCAACCTTAAACCTACTTGCTCCAGTCCTCTATCAAAATAGTCATGCACATATGGAAAACATATGTAACTAGGGAGAAAACCACAATGTCTTCTAACTTTGTGGAAGGCCTCCACCATAGCATCCTTTCAACATCACAATTAGGAATAAGTAAAAATATTAAATATCTCACCAATATTTAATTATTTTTTTAGATGTTATATAATATTTATGTAGTTGACTTAACATATTATCTTTTTTTGTTAAGTTAGGTTGTTTTGCATTTTTTTCAAATTTAAAATTGCATCTATGATTTTGATTTAAGTAGTTGTTGCTACTAGCATACTACTCAAGAAACAATATTAATAAGACCAAAATATATTTCAACTATGAAATTGTGCTATAATTGCTAGTGTCATTTTACTTCAATGTCATGCATGACTATGGAATTCATAATAATAGACCTAAGAGATATAACCAAAAATAGAGTGCTCATAAACAAAATCTATCCCACATAAGGAAATTTAATAGGTCAGTTGGTGGTGGGTGAGTCCAACTAGATGGGACCTTGATTAGTAGTAGTGGTATTGACTTCAATGAAGACTATTTTAGCAAGATGTTCAACAAAGATATTGAGTTTTTTATCCAAAATGCTAAGCTACCCCTAAATGCCCTCAAGGTGGATCTACGTCTTTAGTTGTGCTTTGTCTTTCTTTTACAAGAATTTATCCATAATTGATTTCATATGCCTGTAAGCATCTATTTATCATAGATATCGAGATTTTTTTGGTTTGGGTGGAATTTGTAATTGACACCCAATCTCCTAGCTCCACCAATAATTCTTTATCTAACATGTTGCTCCTTCACAATCATGATGTGTCTTCTAATATGACCAATTGCAGTTGTAATGTGGTTGAGATGATGGAAAATAATATGTTAGCATCCTCCACCACCACCACTCATAAATAAGAGGTTGGCTCTTGTGATAAATGATGTTGGCCATGACCCCTCCCACCACCTCGGCTGGTAGCAAAACATCTTTGCCTCGATGTCCATAGGTCATTGGATATAAATCACAAGCATGCCAATCACCTTGTTCCACATGATGTTCCTTCATTATGACTTAATTTTTCTATGGTTTACTACTCCATTTAGACTTACAAAATACATTTCAGGTTTCTTGCGTTAACATTTTGTCATATTTTGCGTAATAAATGCACCTGTATGGTAATTTGTTGGAGATGGATGTTGAGGAGACTTCATACTATTATAAGAGTTTTAAGGCCTCCAAGATCAATGTAATAACTTCCACCATGAGATTAAAGACAATAATCATCTATCACAAAACCTACTTTCTCCACTTTTTTTGTCAATGTAGTGATGCGCATATGGAAAAAAGGGAGAAGAGCATGACATTATTTGGCTTGTGTTGAGAAATGGAAACATGAAATCCCAGTTTATTCTGTTCTTAAATTAAAATGAGAATTAAAATTGAATTTTATTCTCATAGAAACTTGTAAATAGTTAATTAAGTTTAATTAAATTAATTAGCTTAGGAATTTCGAGTTGGAAGTATTTATGTAGTTATCTATATGTTCTCCATAACTTTTAGGTGTCTAGCATGAGTTTAAATTGAGGTGGAAATTATATCACTCAGATTACTGAGTTAAGTTCAGTTAAATTAGTTCTAAATTGTTTTTGGAGCTAATAGAGGACTAACGGTCAATTGGTGCACTAGTGGATCCACTAGTGCTACTCTAGTTAACTGAAGATTCCCTCATGAGAAACTCATGCATGTCAATTTAGAGAAAGACCCAGTTGAGACTAGAGTGCAGGGACAATGTACTATGAGTGGTATTATTTACTAGAGTGTAAATATCATGCACGCATAAAAGATTGATCCTATGTTTGGATTGTTCAGTTTTGGAAGCATGAATTCCCTTTAAATACAGTTTATTCATCCTAGGAATTACACAAATGATTAGGGGCTTGGAGAGTTGCAAAATTCGCTAAGTATTGGCCAAGAGCTAGCTTGTGAGCTGAGAGATTTGAGCATACTTATGAGGAATTGTTCTAGTGAGAACACGGTTTATATATTCACTCATATTTATGATATATGAAATATAGATAGTGGGGTTTTGAGTAGTGGATTTCCCCATACATCTTGTGTTATGTGCCATTGATTTATCTCCTTCTTGTTCTTATTGTTTTCATCAATCTATTAACTTCCGCTAGTTGAAAGTAGAAGTAGATTCTTGTCTTGTTCTTTAGTAAATTGCATGAGCTTGTGAATCTACATGGTATTGGAGCTGAGAACAATATACTATAGGATATTTCCAAGTTTTGAGTTTTGGGTTACAGGTGAAATTCGAATTTGCAATACATACTTCAAGATTGTTAGATAGATTTCTATGGTTTGCAACTCGAGTATGCCTTGGAAGGCAACTTAACTCTTACAGCCCGGATAGATAGAATGGAGGTTGTGCTATTGATGATGGCTTGAAGGAATTAGTTGATCAAGAAATTCCTAAGTCAACATCATTAGATGCACAGAATTTGGCCAAATGGAGGAAGTGTGGGGCAAAGGCGAGGTAGATAATCATTGAGGGAGTTCAAGACCATATTGTCTCGAGTCTCCATGGAAAGGAAACTTCATATGCTATGTGGAAAAAATTAACAAACTTGTCTCAGAACAACAATGACTAAATAAAATTGGCAGTGAAGGATAAACTTCAAAAAATCAAAATGGAGAAAGGCGAGACTATTCCAAAATACTTGACCAAGTTCACTCAATGTCGTGATGACCTTGGAAGTGTTGGAATCAAGGTTACTGAGGGTTATATGGTGAGTCTTTCTCTTCTATGACTCCCAAAGAGTTGGCATAGTTATCAGGATTTTGTTAATGGTTGGGAGACACTATCGGACTGGGAACGACTATGGTTAGATTTGATGTATGAGGAGATCGGGAGGAACACCAGGGATGACTCTTATTCAAACAATAATGATGAAGAGAACTATGACTTAGTGATTAAGGAGAAGAAGGGGAAGGGAAAGCTTGTCATTCCAAATCAGATTCTTATCATGGAGGTAAGAAGAAAGACATGAAGAAAGTTAAGTTGTTTCATTGTCATGAGCTGGGCCAATTTGCTACAAATTGTCCACTCAAGAAGTCTAAGAAGAAGTCCTCAGGAGGAGTGGCAGGTGACGCTTTGGCATATCAATTTGAATTGGAATTTTCCCACATTGCATGCATGGTGTCATTAATGGTGGAATTTTCCCACAGTCGAGCTTCATTCCACATGACTGGCGATAAAGAGTTATTCAATGACCTAGGGGAGAAAATTCTCTAGATTCATATCGATATGGGTGACGACAAGAAGTATAGTGTTACTGCATTGGGCATGATTACTTTTCAGAGGGAGCATGAGGCTCCACTCACCTTGAATAATGTTATGCATGTGTCGAGGCTAAAGAAGACCTTGGTATCCATTGCCATGCTTGAGGATAAAGGCTATGATGTGATATTCTCGAAATAAAAGGCGTTCCATTGACACATAGCCATGGGTCAAGTAAAGAAGATAGGGATTCGGTTGAAGAATCCCTATAAGTTGGAGGTAGAGGAGTGTGTTGTTTTGAGCACAAAAGTAGAAAGGGTGTAGATCCGAGACATTGGTGAGTTGTGGCACAGGTGATTGGGCCACTTGCATCGTGGGGCTTTGAAGATATTGCAGTAGATCTTTACCAGTCTTCCTAAAGGTACGCTTTAGTAAGTTGATACATGTAAGGGGTGCACTTTGGGAAAATACACCAAGTCCTCCTTTCATGATAGAGATAGTTTAGAAGAGGCTATTCTAGAGCGAGTCCATTCAGATGTGTGTGGACCATTCTCAATAGTATTCGCAGCTAAACATGGGTATTATGTTATATTTTTTTATGAATATTTTCGTAAATGTTGGATCTTTTTCATGCAGAAGAATGATCAAACATTCACAAAGTTTTGTGAGTTTAAAGCATTGGTGGAAAAAGAGTCGGTCAAGAAGGTTAAATCTCTATGGAGCAATAATGGTGGTCAATATGTCTCAAATGAGTTTAAGAACTTCTATACAGTAGAAGGGATTGAACAAGAGTTGACGATAGCCCATAACCCTTAGCAGAATGGGGTGGCCGAGAGGAAGAACAGAAGCAGAGTAGGGGTAGCAAGGGCGATGTTGCATGATAAAGGCCTACCACTAAAAATGTGGGTTGAGGCATGCAACACAACAGTTTATGTTTAGAACTATAGCTGACATCATATAGTTGAGATGAAGACACTAAAGGAGGCTTATTCTGGTAAGAGGCCAAATGTTGGTAAATTCAGGATTTTTGGGTCATCGATATATTTCCATGTGACAAAAGATGCACAAAAGAAGCTTGAGTCGACAATAGAGTTAGGGATATTTGAGGGGTAAACTGATACACCTCATAACTATCGGGTGTACTTGTCAACCAGCAGGATGATAGTGGTTCGCAGGGATGTTAGATTCAATGAGGAGAAGGCCTTGCAAGCTTCCCTTGAGAGGGAGCTTGAGATATATGCAAATGAGGAGATTTTAGCTCCCAAGTTTGAGGAGCCTTAGATTGATGTGGAGTAGCCACATGTAGAAGATCCGGGAGTGTGGACATCCACTTAGGTAGAGTCTTCCAAAGAGGGAAGAAATCACACTAGAGAGGCTGACAGATTGTTGGATGATTCACGGGAGAATGTGGGAGCACCCACTTTTCAGCGCATGCAGAGGAGGCCACCTGAGAGATACAATGGATACATGGCTGTTATGAGTGAATGCATTGTGACAGAGCCATCTTCCTTAAAACATGCAGTGCAACAACTGATTTGGGTTGATGCCATGGTGAAGGAGTATGACTCCATAGTTCGTAACAATGTTTGGGATGTGGTCTCAAGACCAGAGGACAAGTTAGTGGTGAGCTCCCATTAGGTAAAGGAAGTTGCAGATGGTAGTGTGGAGAATCATAAGGCTAGATTTGTGTCCCATGTATTTTCACAGGTAGAGGGGATTGACTATGATGAGACCTTTGCTCCTGTTGCAAGGTACTCTTTAATCAAATCTATATTGGCACTATCAGCATAGATGGGTTGGAAGATACATCAGATGGACGTGAAGACAAGCCTCCTTAATGACATGATTGAGGAAGAGGTGTACATAAAGTAGCCTGAAGGTTTTGAGACCTTTGACCATGAGTCACATGTGTGTCGGCTCAAGAGAGCATTTTATGGGTTGAAGTAAGCACCCCATGCTTGGTACACCCTAATAGTTGGATACTTCAATGGGTTGGGCTTCATGAAGACTGAATTGGATGTGAACCTATACCACATAGTGGTGGAAGGTAAATTGTTTATCATTGTACTTTCTTTTGATGATCTCATACTGATAGGTGATGATCAGCTGATCAAGTCTTGCAAGGAGGACCTTGCAAGAGAGTTTGAGATGAAAGACATGGGGCTCAAGAATTACTTTATTAGCATGGAGGTATGTAAAGGGTATGGGTACTTGTTTGTATCTCAGGGAAATTATGCCAACGAGATAATCAGGAGACTCTATATGGAGAGCAGCAAACCCATGGAAGTAGTATGCTACTTCAGGGGAATTAGTGGAAGCTACTATTTACATGTATCTTATGGGTTCACTCATGTACTTGGTGAACACATGACCCGATATGTACTATGTAGTTAACCAGCTTAGTCAAGCGATGGTTAAGCCCACCAAGCAGTATTGGAAGGTGAAAAAGCATGTGTTGAGATACCTCAGGGGCATTTTTTAGTATGGATTATGGTACAAACAGACAAAGGGGTTGAAGCTTCAAGGCTTCGCCAATGCAGATTGGGAAGGGAGTCCATCTGACAGGAAGAGCATATTAGGAGGGATCTACATTATTGAGTCAACAATAATTTCTTGGTACAACAAGAAACAAAGATCGGTTGCATTTAGTTCGGCAGAGGCAGAGTACATGGCTGCGAGTCAGGAAGCATGTAAGTCCATTTGGATGAGGAAGATACTAGTTGGTTTGTTTGGTCAGCAGATGGATCCAACTGTGTGTTGCTGTGATAATTATAGTTGTATAAAACTCTCTAAAAATCTAGTTTTTCATGATAGGTCCAAGCACATTGATATTCGATATCATCATCTCAGAGATTGTGTATTGAGGCGGATTATGTTTTTAGAGTACCTTCCCATAGAGGAGAAAGATGAAGACATTTTGACAAAGGAATTGCCAAGATTTAAATTCAAAGATAGGATTGGGGTAGTTGATAATCCATCTCTTGTTGTGAGGGAGTGATGAGAAACAACAACAAGAAATTCCATTTTAATTTGTGCTTGAATTAAACTGAGAAGTAAAATTGAATTCTATTCTTAAAGAAACTTGTAAATAGTTAATTCAGTTTAATTAACTTAATTAGCTTAGGAATTTCGAGTTGCAAGTCTTTATGTAGTCATGTGTATGTTCTTCCTAAGTTTTAGGGGTCCAATGTGAGTTTAAATTGAGTTAGAAATTAGATCACTCAGTTTACCGTGTTAAGCTTAGTTACATTAGTTCTAAATTATTTTTGGAACTAATAGAGGGCTAACAGTCTGTTGGTGCACTAGTGCATCCACTAGTGCTACTCTAGTTAACTGAATATTCCCTAATGAGAAACTCATGCATGTTAGTGCAGAGAAAGGCCCTATTAGTGGTATTATTTACCAGAGTGTAAATATCATGCATGCATCAAATATTGATCCTATGTTTGGATTGCACAGTTTTGGAAGCATTAATTCCATTTAAATATAGGCTATCCATCCTAGGAATTATGCAAGAGATCAGGGTCTTGGAGAGCTGTAGAATTAGCTAAGTGTTGGCCAAGAGCTAGCTTGTGAGCTGAGAGAGTTGAGCATACATGTGTAGAATTGTTCTAGTGAGAACAAGCTTTGTATATTCCCTCACATTTCTGATATATGCAATATAGATAGTGGGGTTTGGAGCAGTGGCTTTCCCCATATACATCTTGTGTTATGTGCCTTTAATTTATCTTGTTATTGTAATTATTATTTCCATCAATCTATTGGCTTCTGCTAGTTGAAAGTAGAACTATATTCTTGTCCTGTGCTTTAGTAAATTGCATGAGCTTGTCAATCTACACGATTTTGTACATATGGGTGGGAAGCCTCCACTATAGCCTCCTTTAGAGATCTGATTGGGAAAATTAGTTTTGTTGTGATAAATTCCTTTTAGAATATGTTAAAGGTGATTAAGGATCCATGAGGTTAATTGCAAGTTTAAACATGAGTTTTTGAGTGCCTTTATGTAAATTTTATGTGCAAATTAACATAAACAAATGATTAAACAACAACATATAACATACATAAACATTATTGGGTTGTGTTATATTATTTCCATGACTATCTACCCTAGTTAACCGAGGGTTTAGAGGGGGGATGGAGCCCCCCCTTTGTTGTGTTGATTGCACAGCAGGGGGGGCAGCACCCCCTCTGTATAGGGGGTTTGAAGGGGGTGGTCCCCCCTCTACGTGGTCTTGGGCAGAGCCCCAGGGAAATTTTTTTGGACCCTATATTAGGTGGGTGGACCTACCTATGGTTTTGTGCATGGTTTTCACACATGGTTTTGGTCACAAGGGTTTTTGGTCCATGGTATTGGATGCTTCGGCATGTATATATATGTATTGTAACATTGAAAGGAATATAATGAAAAATCAAGCTGGTAGTCTCAGTTTTGGGATCCAGGCGAAAATCTCTCTGTATATGTGTTTTATGTATTATGCTATTGCATTGTTTATTTTCTGTGTTTTAGAATTCGTATGCTGGTAATTTATATATGGGGTTAAAATATACATTTGGTACCAGAGCTATTTTGGCTTCAAGGGGAAACCTTTGTTGCTGGGGGGTTTTTCTTGGGCCTATGGTAGACCCTGTTTAGTGCGAGATCTACGGATTGATTTTGGTGGTGAAAGAAGATGGTGAGCAGTGGAAAGATAGAGATTGAGAAATTTAATGGTTAGAGTTTTGAGTTGTGGAAAATCAAGATGGAGGATCTGTTGGTGGATAAATATTAGTGGATTGGGGTAGATACAGGTACTAAACCAATGGCAGTGTCTGATGAAGAATGGAAGAAGTTGGATCGAAAGGCAAAGAGCACAATACGATTATGTGTCTCATATTTAGTATTGTTGCTTGGACGTCAACCCTAAATTCTGGTGGCCCTCGGCTACCATGTGGTGGCCTCCTACTGGGCCATGTGTCAGCCTGTGGTTGGCCACGAATCCAACCAATAAAAAGAAGTCGAATTTCATCCATAAGAACGTGCTACTTGGCACAAAGTGATTCACTAGAGGATATTGACTAGTCAACTTACCACATAGACCTTCACAGTCAACACCATGTCAGCGGTATGGACTGTTGACTAGGCTGTCAAATTTTTGCAAAATATTCACCTGTTTAGGAAAGTGAGCAGAACATGATTTTGGGAGGATACGATGTCTGTTTTGTGTGAAACTAGTTGCACTGGATTCATGATGACGAGAACTATGTGGTTGTTCGGGTTCCACACTGATATGAAAACTTTGAATTTTGAGCTATCTTTTGAGCACCTGATCATTTCTCCTGACTGGAAGCCTTTTGGACCCAAAAATATCACTTTCAATTGTCCAACAGGTGAGGGTACAATTCCCTCACCTTTCCAATCTCGATCCATTTTCCTTTGAAGGATTTTTTCATTTGAGGCCCACTCGAAGATAATCCACATTCCCTTGTTTTAAAGGCCTTGTTCTCCTGTCAAGTATGGTGTCTTGTTGTAGTTCAGGAAGGTATTCAAGAGAAAAATCCTCAATGGAAGGAATTCAAACGTTTTCTCCTTGATATTCTATCAAAAGAGGCTAATACAACCTTAAATTCTCAACATTAAAAACAACATAAATTTGCATATATGAAGGAAAATCCAACCTGAAGGCATTTTTACCAATATTTTCCAAAATTATGAATGGACCATACGTAATTAGTTTAGATTTTTACCTTCTCCTTGGAGCCTCTCTTTTCTAATGTGAAGCCAAACTTCATCGTTGATTTGGAACTTGTGTTCTACACGATGCATGTCATGCCTTTCTTTGTACTTTCCTTGGCTCTTTTCCAGTTGTTCTTGAACTCTCTGGTGTACCAATTCGATTTGTTCAATGAACGTTCTTGCTTTGTCTATGTCACTCTGACCATACATAGAAACGTCTTTTCCAAAAATGAAATCCAAAGGAGACTTAGGCAATTATCCCAAACCTGCCTCAAATGATGATGTTTGAGTTGAAGAGTGCTTGGCCTAGTTGTAAGCGTGATGAATGTAGTGCAAAAGTTCATCCCACAACTTAGGATGCTTGCTGCAATACCCATGAAGAAGATGTATCACTGTCCTGTTCCCCACCTCTGTTTGACCATCTGTTTGTTAATGAAATGTTGTACTCTTTTTCAATTTGGTGTCCATGAATCCCCATAAGCTTGACCAAAAATTCCGAACAAAGCGAGAATCTCGATCACTAACAATGGATGTGTGTAATCCAAAATGCACCCATACATTCTGAAGGAATAACTGAACAGTTTGTTGAGTTGTACTTTTCCTTTTAAATGGCATCAAAATACACATTTTGTTGAACATATCCCCAACTACATACAAATAATCATGACCTCTTTTTAACAATGGAAGACCTCCTACAATATCAATAGAAACACTCTCCCATGGTTGTGAAGGAATCAAAAGTGGTGTGTACAATCCATATTGTCTAATGCATATTGCTTAATATAACTTTCATGAAAAGCTGAATTATGCTTGAGTAAAGTAGTTGCACTAATATTAGGCCTAGAAATCATATCAACAACTTTATTGTAGATACCTTTCTTATACCTTATTACCAAGTGGAATTGCTAAAGAAAACACATTCATCAGAAGTGCCTTGATTGCTGCAACTTAGATTGAGATTGCAAGTATTGCAATGGCTAATGATTAATGTGAATGATTGTTTCCTTACCCATCAAGTAGTGTTTCCAATTTTTTACACTTTGCACTAATGCATACAATTCCCTGTCATATGTAGGATAATTAATCACTACACCATTGAAAGTTTCTGAATGAAAACAACATAGGCTTACCATGTTGCATGAGGACTACACTCATGGTGTAGTCACTAGTACTAGTTTGGATCTCATATGATTTTCTGAAGTATGAAAGTGAAAGTATTGGAGTTGAACTGATCTTTTCCTTCAATGCATCAAAGGCCTTTTCTTGTTTGCCTCTACACTGAAAAACCTTTTTCACGCTAGTCAACGCATGCAAAGGAGTTGCTATAGAAGAAAAGTTAGCAATGAATTTCGTCCAATATTGGGTTACTCCAAAAAAAATCTTACCTCAGTAACTGTCTTATGCCTTAGCCAATTCAAAATGACATCAACCTTGGAGGGATCTATTTTCACCTCACCTCCTCCAACAATATGACCCAATTAAAGTAAAGAAGTTATTCCAAACTTACACTTGGACATCTTTAAATACAATTGTCCATTCTTTAAGACATCAAGTAATTTTCTCACATGCATGACATGTTCATCATGAGATTTGCTGAAAATTAAGATTTCATCTAAGTAGACTATAACAAACTCATCAATAAATTTCCTCAACACATCATTCATCACACACATGAAAGTAGCATGAGCATTACATAAACCAAAAGGCATAACTAGCCATTCAAACAAACCTTGTTTTGTTTTGAATGTTGTCTTCCAAATGTCTCCTTAAACAATTAGAGTTTGATGATAGCCACTCCTTAAGCCCAACTTAGTAAATACTTTGCATATTTCAATTGATCAAGTAAATAATCTATTCTATATAGTGGATGACGGTTGTTTACCATAATCTTGTTCAATGCATTAAATTCCACACACATGCACCATGTTCCATCCTTCTTTGGCACCAAAACAATATGTGAAGCACATGGTGAAGAATATGGCTTGATGATCCATTTATCCAACAACTCTTGCATTTTCTTTTTAGTTTATGAATTTTGCATCACTGACATCCTGTACATGCCAATGTTAGGAAGAGGACTATATTGTTGCAACTGTATCTCATGTTGGATTCCTCTCTTGGAAGGTAATCCTTTTGGTTCCTAAAACATCTCACCATATTGGTTAACAACATCAACCAATGTAGATTTCAATCTTGAATCACAACCTTGAGAAGCTTGATTATCAACATCATTCTTGGGTTTCACCATCAGAAGCACAAAATTACTGCTAGAATTCACAAGTATTTTCATTTGTCCCTTATTAACAAGTGAATTGTTTAGTTTCTTGGTATGGGCTCTCACAATATATTCTACTCCATATTTGAACAAATGGTATTTGTTTTCATGTCTATGGAAGATATTTTTTTCATCATAGAGATACGGGTTGCCCAAAACTATACCACATATGTCTAATTCCACAACATCAAGCTCCAATTCATCTACGAAATTTGCAGTAATGGCGAATTTCAGTTTACACTTTCTACTTACTTGCAATAGTGCATTGTCACACACCCATCCTAATGGATATGGCTTATGATATGGAATGGTTTCTAAGTTTAAACTTTTGAAAATGTTTTTAGAGATAAGATTGGCTTTAGTGCCATTGTCAAAAATATTATCAATTTCGCTATGTTTTGAGATTACCCTTATGTGAAAGAGTTCTATCCTCTTCTTTTCATTTGGAGTTTCATTGTGTAAATTTGAACTACTAGTGCTAGCAATGGATTATTTTCCTTTCAGTTGTTTTTCTGCTATTTAACCTTGCTTGTTGTATGAAATTAAGGTCATGAATTTTATGAAGAAAGGTTTACGAAAGTTCGCACTATTGTACTTTCATAATTTTCTCAATAGAATGACTCGAACATTGTTTAAGGAATTTTCATAAAGAATTTTGAGAAATTGCATTTATGTAGTCCTGAAATCATCTTTGTGAGAAGGACTAAACTGCTGCTATTTATTTTATGAGCTGAGAAACGTGAATATGCTATTTCTATCTTTGTACCTTTGTTTTGTTCAGAAATAAATGGTGAATTTATCTTTTCAGATTGCTTATTACATGGTATTTAAAGAATAATGTTACATGTATTCATTTCTGATCATGCTGCCATTGATAATTTTAAATACATGTTAAGCAATTTTCTTTGATATTCTAAATGCGATATGAGTTATACACATTATTTTGATTAACTGTTTAATCAAAATATTCATCTTGAAATATTTTAATTTCCATTGATGTTTGAGCAATCTATATTGTCATTTACTAAGGAAAATCATTATAGATCGCATCTAGATAAATGTTAAACAATCTCGGGTTAAAAGTAGATTAATGCATATGTTTTCTATTTGATTCATTGCTACAAATACATCTATTTCACTACATTATAAGAATTACACATTCATTCAATCACCTTTCATTAGGAAACTGGTCCCAATATATCGGGTCAGATCCACTACCTAAATGGAAAATGAGTTGCCTTAAGGTTCATACCAGGTGGTTTTCCCCTATGTTGATGCAGTGATTTTTGATGCCTCAACATTTTTGGTGCTAAAAGGAGGGCTTGAAAACTATGAATGGGAATTAAGTCCAATCCAAAAACAAAAGGTCATTCCAAGAGTCATTTCCCCTCCAAATCTCCTACAACTTCCATATTCCCTCGAGAATCCCCTACTTTTAGATAAGGAGTTGTACAATCACCTCCAAAGTCTCCTAGAATACTTCGTGAGGTAATCCTTGCAGATTATACTCTATAATCACCAAAAATTATAGCTTTGATAAATAAATTGGAAGACGTCTCCATTTCAATAGAAAAGCTTGAATCATCTGAAATTTCTGAAGGAAGTATAACTTTTATTTTTCACGGAACTAGTGTTTTGACTTGGTTCCGAAGTGAAAAACTTGGCATCTTGTCATTTGAATTTCCACTTCAATCCCATCGAAAGAAAACTGCTACATCAGATTCCCAAACCTCTACTAGTGAGATTACCTCATTCTCTTATTCACAAACATCTCCATTTATTCCCTTTTAATTTCCTTTTTCTCTACCGATCACTTCATCTATTTCCATTTCCTCTACACAAATGACTAGAGCTGCCTCAAGTAGTACTATCATAAATGTGAGTTATTCTTTCATCAAATCCACCTCCCCATCTATTGCAATGGAAGCTAGACTGTGGTCCAACCCGAAAGCTCTTCAAATGCCAACTCCACTTCATCCTCTACCAAAACATCCTGAAAGATGGATTCCTAAATTCAATCATGATGATGGGTTACCTGTTGAAGAGCACCTTCATAATTCTATGTTAGCCATCAATCTTAATGAGGTAGTTGAAGAAGACGTTGTTGTTAGATTATTCCCGTACACTCTTACAGGATCAACATGCTCTTTGTACTTTTCATTACCAGCCAATTCTATTACAAGTTGGGATATTTTTTAAGAACAATTTTTGACTAAATTTGGTCATGATCGCTCAACTGCATCTCTTATCAATGACCTTTCCAATTTAAAAACGAATTCAAGGGAAAAAGATAAAAGATTTCAATTCCATATTTAACAAGTTGTTAAATAAAACCCTAGCTACTTCTAGACCTAGTGTCGATGTATAAATTGAATGGTATATTTCATCTCTTCCTTCTAATGTAGCAATTTGTCTAGATAGAGCTAATAAAAATATTTGGTAGAAAACATGAAAGAAGTTATGTATGTAGAGTAGGGGATAAATGAACTAGAAAAGAAAAAGGATCAGGAAGACAAATTTTTTTAAAAGAGTTACATTTAAGGAAGAATCTAAAAAGAAAACACTTAAAGATCCCTTTGACCTTGAAGGCTTGTAACAAGTCATTAAAACTTTGTCTAATGAGATTGTAGAGATCAAAAATCAAGTAGCTAAATCTTCTTCCAAAAACCCTTTAAGAACATATAGAAGAAATCAACCATCTAATCCACAACCTCCAAACACGATCTCTAATGCAGAAACTGATGATGAAGATGAGGAGGAAGCAACATTTTCTGTTGATGAATCCCAAGATGATCAAATAGCTTAGTTAAATGGAACGTGGGATTTTATTTTTCCTATTTCTAATAGTGAAAATGAATATCAAGCATTACCTGTTGGCCCAAAAAATAAAGGTCCATTTGATCTTATACAACCAATTCAAAAACAAAACCCTTCAACTTCCACTGCTAAAGATAAAGTTGTTGTTAAAAACTCCAGTTCCACTTTCCCCCAAAGTAATTTTGTCTTCATCCAATTCTCCATATTCACCCAGTACCTTAGTAGTTTCGTATGCTATTGAGTAAAATATAGTTGAGGATATCAATAAAATAAAAGAAAACATTTCCCTTCATGAACTCACTAAACTCAAACAACAACAAATATTTTTACTGAAAGAATTGAACGCAATACCTGCTTCTCCTCTTCCTACTACTGTGGTATCCAAAGCTTCTAACATAATGCATAATCCTCCTGGTTATTAATTATTCGATTCCTATGATGCTATTCTGATAGGTGACAAGTCTAATTCACATACCCCTCATTTTCTTTTGACTTTTGAAATATTTAATAACAATGTACATAACTGCTTGGTAGATTCAGGGGCTTCTTTTAATATCATGTCGTACTCAGTGTGTCTGAAATTAAACATGTCACCCCAAAAAACTATAGTTCACATAGTGCAACTTGATAGGACAAAATTCAAAGTCATAGGAGAAATGAATTAAGTTCTTATGACATTATCTTTGAATCCTAAAGTTTGTCAAATAATTGATATACTAGTTGTTGATATCCCATATTTCTATAGTTTAATTCTTAGTAGAGATTGGTCAGAAAAACTACACGGTTATTTTTCCACTGATTGGTATTACTTATGGCTCCCATTTAGCAGAAAGTTGAATCAAATTAGAATCAACTGAGAAAAATACATGAAACATTCGGTAACAAATTTTTCAGGTGAAAACAAGGCAGTAGCATTTAATAACAAAATTCTTGGAAACTACTCTATTGAATCATTTTTTCAGAATTTTAAAGCACAGACGTCACCATTTTTGAGTAATTCTGTAACTTCGGAAATTGAAATTTTTTTATAGATAGACTTTCTCAAATGTGTAAATATGCTAGAAAAACCATTAGTTCATTCTTTATTCTGGAGATTGTATTTTGATGGGTCGAAATCAAGTGATGGTGCAGGAGAAAGTTTCATATTGATTAATTCTGAAGGTGTGAAGACAATGATGACTTGAAAATTGGAATTCAAATGCACAAATAATATTGCAGAATATGAGGCATTGGTCCATGGAATGTACAGAGCAATTAGCCTTGATGTTAAATACCTTCAAGTTTTTGGGGATTCAAAAATTGTAATTAAATAAGTAAGAAAGATGATGCATTGTACCTCTACACACTTGAAGCATTATCATTCTTTGGTTTAGTCTCTTACTTCACTTTTTTTAGCGTTTAGCATTTCTACTATTCCTAGGATTCAAAATGTCAACGCTAACCTTCTTTTTAACATTGCATCAAAACTGATCCCATCTGAATATTACATTCCTGATAGATTTTCTCTAGAGTTAATATTTACACCATCCATGCTTGATAATATCACCTATTGGCTGGTATTTAATCATGATGAAGACATTTTAAGCTTCTTAACTTATGAAAAATCATATGATGACCAAATAATTGATGAGGATGAACACAATGAAAAATTAAAACAAAAAATCGATGATAATCCCATACCCAAATCTGTAATAAAACTTGAGGATCTCTATGATTTAAAAGAAAATTTTAAAAGAGTTACTAATTCAAAACTGCAAAGTTCAACTTTGAGATTTAACTTAATAAATCTTGGGACAGACCTTAAACCTTAGAACATCAATTTAGGACTTGGTCTCTCATTTGAAGAAAGATTATCCTTCACTCATTTGTCAAAAAAATATAGGATATCTTTTCTTGGAGTTACAAAGATCTCAAAAGGTTTGACACCTCCATCATTCAACACACAATTTTGATGACATCTAATGATAAACATGTCCAACAAAAATGATGGAAAATTCATCCGAACTTAGAAAATCAAATCAAAATGGAATTGAATAAACTCCTTAAGGCTAAAATCATTTTTTCTTGTTAGGCATTCAAGATGGGTTTCTAACGTGGTACTTGTTAGGAAGAAAAACATCGATATCCACATTTGTATAGATTTAGGGAATTTGTCAAAAGGATAATTTCCTGCTACCCATTATGGAATATATTTTACAATCAGTTTTTGGTTCTGAACTTATTTCTTTCCTTGATGGTTTCTTAGAATATAATCAAATCATGGTCCACCTAGATGATAGGCTAAAGACTACTTTCAAAACTAAATGGGGAACTTATGCCAACCAAAAAATGCCATTCAATTTAATAAACACAAGGGCCACTTTCCAACGAGCCATGATATAGATTTCAAAGGTCTGTTAAACAAAATGGTTTTTGTTTATCTGGATGACATTACTATTTATTCAAAGACAAAAATAACCATTTGTCAGACTCAAGACAATTTTTTGAACGTTGTAGAAAATATGGGATTTCATTAAATCCAAAAAAGTATTTTCTTTGCTCTTAGTGAAGGGAAACTTTTAGGATCCATTGTGTCAAAAATGGAATTTACATTGATCCTGATAGAATAAAAGAAATTTCAGAAATTTTTCCACCATATAACAAATAAAGCATGCAATCATTTTTTGGACAGATCAATTTTGTCAAAAGGTTTGTCCCTGAGTTCTCACAAATTATTTTGTCATTACAACAAATGATTAAGAAAGACATAGTTTTTAAATGTGGTCATCATGAAAAGAAAGAATTTGATTTAGTCAAATAGGCAATTATCAATGATCCTTCTTTAAATACTCTAAATTTCTCTGATTTTTTCATCTTATATGCATTTGCTTCTTCAACGTTTTTTGTCGATGTTTTGACACAAATTGATAATTATAAAATTGAAGCACCCATCTCTTTTTTGAGTTCAAATTTTCAAGGTCATGAACTGAATTATTCAGAAGTAGAAAAACAAGCATTTGTTGTATATAAATCTATAAATAATGTTAGACCTTTTCTTTTAAAAACACACACGAAAGTAATAGCCACATTCCCAACAGTGAGGCAATTACTAATGCAGAAAGAATTAGGAGATAAAAAGTGAAAATTAGGTAATAGCTCTGCAGGAGTACAATATTTAAATTAAACCAGCCAAAATTGTCAGAGGGCAAGGTTTATGCAAGCTTCTTACAAGAGAATAAAAAATACTAGCTGAAGGGGACACAGGTAACAATGAACACATTTCCGAGGTAAGTGTAATTGATGTTGAGTCCTAATACGTTGATTTAATTTTTTATTTGAAAAATGGATATGCTCCTCCTGAACTCAATCATAAAAGAAAATGATTTTTACGATTAAAACAAAGTCTTTATGAGATTGTTGATAACTTGTTATTTGGGAGAAACTATTATTCCACATTGTTAAGATGCCTTGAAAAGTTTGGAGCACAAACAGTTTTACACGAACTTCATGATGGACTAGTAGGTGGACACTTTGGAGGAGATACTACTACACACAAAATATTACATGTTGGATATTACTGGCCCACTCTCTTCAAAGATACCCACACATATGTAAGGAAATGAAAAACATGCCAAAGTGCTTCTAGAAGACAACGAAAACTAGCCTTGCCTGTGTAGCTAGTCAACATCTAACAACCTTTCAAACAATGGGGACTGGATATCATAGGTGAGATTGTTCCTCATTCTTCTAAACAACATAGATACATCCTGACTGCTACATATTACTTCACTAAGTGCGTGGAAGAAATCATGCTAAAGGCATTCTATTCCAAATCTGTTATTGAATTTATTAATCAATTTATCATTACAAGATTTTTTTCTTTCTGCACTTATATTTGATAATTCATCTTCTTTTTTGGGTACCAATATGATTGAATTTCCAATTAGGAGAGGTTTTAAACTCAAATATTCCACTAATTACTATCCTTAGGGAAACAGTTTGGAATAATCCACTAATAAAAATCTCCTTAGAATAATCAAAATAATTGTTGATAAAAATAAAAGAAACTGACTCAAAGCTTTAAAAATTGCTCTATGGGTGGATAGGATAACTCAGAAGGTCTCTATAGGAACTTCTCCATTCAACTTAGTACGTGGGAAGGAAGCCACCATTCCATCACATTTAGCTCTTCCTTCATTAGCCCTAGTTCAATTTTTTAAAGAAACACCTTCTCTTCCTTGCAATTAATAAATTCACAAATCCTAAAACTAGAAGATGAAAGGGAAAACGCCAAACTCACACACACCAAACATCAATAGATGGTGAGAGCTTCTTTTGATGCAAGTTTAGTTACACAAATATCCTTCCAAGTTGGAGATCTAGTTCTCAAGTGGGATAAAGCACACGAAGAAAAAGGGAAACATATCGATTTTAGAAATTATGGCTTGGTCCATTTTAGATTGTTGAACAAATAAGCCAATCTACTTTTATACTTCAAGATTTATCGAGAATGAGAGATTCTCTTCCTGTAAATGGGTTCATCTTAAAGAAATTATTTTCTTAATTTTTTTTAACTAAAATATATATATATATATTATATATATATAATAAAAATTAAAAAATATGTAAAAAATTCACTTCCATTGTACATCTCTCTGCAATTTATTTTTCCTTTACAAATTTTGTTAATAAATTTTTTAAATAGTACTCTATTGACTTTTCAAACATCTCTTGAAGGTATTTTTCATTTTTTTATTTTGAAGGTAGGAATTTTAAAAGAAATGGTTACCAAAATTGAAAACTAGATAAAAATTATATAACTCTGAAAATTTTCAATTAAGTTGTGAAATCTTTTAAAAACCTCAAAAATTATATCCTTTTACTCTAGTTTCAATCAAAAAGGTTATCCTTAAAAAGTAAAGACTGACTAACGACTAAAGCACTGTCAACTTGGATTTGTCATCCAAAACTCTTCAGGAGTCAATGATCCTCCCCATCCATTAAAAATAGATTTTTTTAGAGTGTAATTCTAAAATATAATAAATCTAAAAACATAAGAGGTCTCATCACAAGCCTTCTTACCATAATCATAGGGAACCAATTAAACTGACATTACCATACTAAATACCAAATCAGGGTAATGGCTTATGATTTTTCAATTATAACACAAGGGGTCTCATCACAAGCGAGCTTGTTTAGCTTGACTATTATTAGTGAATGGCATTGTCGTTATCTTGTCACCAAACCAAGACCCCATCGCCAACTCCATTGCGATTGCAATATCACCCTGGACCTCACGGGAAAGGTAATGTAATTCTATAAATCTCTTGCATCCATAGATTGCAATGACTGCAGACTTAAGTCTCAGCCTTCATTAGGGGAGTTTTGAGGTCTAAAATGGGCCTCCTAACGAAATTATAAAATAATAGTGGAAATAATAAAATAAAATTAGATTACCTCATCAAATTTTAGAGGGAAAAAAGAAAAAACTATTTTTTCAACCCACATTTTCAACTTATCTCACTATGGGTTTACTCAAATTTCAAGCGAAAACACTCATTGGATGTGGAATTTGATTCCTCATCCAAGAAGTACCCATGTTGCATAGTTTCAATGGACCTTGCTACATGAAAAATGAGAAATATATGAAAATTGTAATTGCATTCATGTTTTTTCATGTATTTCTCATTTTTCATATAACAGGTTCCATAAAAAATAAGCAGCATGGGTGCTCCTTGGATGAGGAATTAAATTTTGCATCCAACGACTACTCCCACTCAATATTTTATTAAAACCTTAGGGAGATAAGTTTAAAATAAGAGTTGAAAAAGTAGTTTTATTATTTTATTATTTTTTAATATTTTGACTTTTTTACTCTAAGAATGGTGAATCATCCCCCATGGTTGACATCATCATCTTGAATCCTATTGGTTCTTATAAATTTTATTTTGGTTGTACATTTTTCTTAGGAGGCCCATTTTAGACCTCAAAATTCCCCTAATGAACCGATTGCGATATGCGATATAAATGAGACCCAATGGGAAAATTAATCATAATTCATAAAATTTTACATGCCCAGCTATCGGAAATCCCAAAAGGTCCTTCCTCCTACCTCATGTCAATTACAATATGTGATGTAGTTGAACCCGAGGGGGTCATACACTCCATTTAATAAACCCCCGCATCCGCACAATTCCAAAATTCTAAAGATTCTACCCTGTTACATACCAGTGATTGGCATTGCGATATAAGGATCAGACCTGACAAATAACTTAAAAGGTATCTATAACATTTCGCATCCAAGTCCTTCACAACTTTCACAGTACTGGCCATTCCTTTGCCTCCACTCTGAACGTCGATTGTAATAATACAAAAAGCCCGACTTATCTTGGAAAAATAAACAGCACAGATCTAATCTATCTAGATCAATGACAAAGAAGATTTTAGACCTCCCTACACTCAATTTTAAGTTTCTCAAGGGGGGGGGTCTGAAAAGTGGATTTTCTGTCCAACCCTATATCTACGTGTCACTACTTTGTTTGCTCCCCTCTTCACAAACTACTTACCACTTCAAACCCCCTCCAAGAAAACCGCTAAGCCTCACCTTTTCCTCAATGTCTGTTTTGCAATTTGTGATAAGACTGTAAAGTCCGCCTCTCTTATCACACACCTCACTCTGCATTCTTCTCCATGACGTACATGTTAGGGATTTATTACGCTCTACATTTTTATCCCGATTTCCTACAAAATGTGATTTGTTTCAAATGAAACTTGCTTATTAGTCTCATTTATTTTTAGCTTGTCAATTCATGTTTTCCGTGTTCAGGTTCATGATAGAAGAGGATAGTTCAACTGATAAGTGGAAGTTCAGTTCAAATAGAAGGACAAACATCTATATAATCTAATGGAACAAACAAAGTCAATGAAGACAACAAATCACATCCAGAAATTCCTACCAAAAATATGTTTTCCTTTAAGCGTTATTAAAGGGATCTATTTAAATGGCATCAACGCTCTACACAATACCTTCAACTATTTTTTTGCTATTTAAGCTTTCTTGTTGTATGAAATTAAAGCCCTGAATTTTTTGAAGAAATATTTACGAAAGCTCACACTATTCTACTTTCATACTTTTCTCAATAGAATGACTCGAACATTGTTGTAGGAATTTTCATAAAGAATTTTGCGAAGTTGCATTTCTATAATCCCGAAATCATCTTTGTGAGAAGGACTAAACTGCTGCTATTTCTTTTATGAGTTGAGAAACATGCATATGGTATTTCTATATTTGTACCTCTATTTTGTTCATAAATAAATAATGAATTTATCTTTTTAGATTGCTTATTACATGGTATTTAAAGAACAATGTTACATGTATTCATTTCTGATCATGCTGCCTTTGATATTGTCAAATACATGTTAAGAAATTTTCTTTGATATTCTAAATGCGATCTGAGTTATACACATTATTTTGATTAACTATTTAATCACAATATTCATCTTGAAATATTTTCATTTCCATTGGTGTTTGAGCAATCTATGTTGTTATTAGTAAGGAAAATCATTATAGATCACATCTAGATAAATGTTAAACAATCTCAGGTTATAGAGTATATTAATGCATATGTTTTCCATTTGATTCATTGTTGCAAATCCATCTATTTCACTCCACTATAAACATTACACATTCATTCAATCACCTTTCATTGGGAAATTGGTCCCATTGTATTGAGTCAAAGCCACTACCTAAACGGAAAAGGAGTTGTCTTAAGGTACGGACCAGGTGGTTTTGCCCCATGTTGATGTAGTGATTTTCGAGGCCTCAACAGGGCCCAAAATGCAATATGCCCTTATCGAAGAGTATCCCATCAATAGAGTTCCAACTCATAATCTCTCGCCAATCCATATCGTGGGAAGGATATAAAGCATGAATTCCTACACATGGGATAAGTCTAGCATGTTGATGTTGCCTCATGCTCAACTCATGTTGCTCCACCTGGTCTCCCAACATGATCCATTTGTAGAAATTTTCTCTGTTATCCCCAATGTCTAAAGGCGGGTTGGTATTGCTACAGGCGTTATCCATGTACTCATGTACTGTGTTTCTTTGGAACTCCCAACTGTATTCATCCTGCTGCCTTGTGAGGGACTTAAGACGTTCCTCTAAACTACACAACTTGGCTGCTGACTCAACACATACCCCCATGAGCTCCTCAATTTTTCTGTTCTCCTATAATATAGTGCTTCGGGTTGTCGAGACTCTCTGCTTCAACATCATAACATTTGTCTTGAAATGCATGACATTTCCCTAAAAGTCCTCTAATGCCAATTTTGGTGCCCTCTTGAATGTCTCTTTATTCAATTTATTCATTTTTCTTTCCTCGCATTTCAATGTCATTATGAATTCATTATTGCAGTTTTGATAGTATAAGTTAGAAGAATATTTAATATTTATCTATATATAAAAATTAATTAATTAATTCAAATTAACTATCATTAATTAGATTTATCTTTATTTGAAATTATATAATAAGATTTTTTTTTTCTTTCTTCACAATGAAATATTGATTTTTTTATATCTCTATATATAAATTTATTTTTGTAAAATTATTTTACATAAAATAAGTATTGAAATATTTGTAAGTGGTGAAAAAAACCCACTTTCTTCAGAAGAGTATATAAAAGTATGAAATTTTATTTATACTCAACTACTTTTTATTTATTTAATATAAATTATATAACATAATATTTACTAATATGGACAAGTATTTTATTTGTCATTTATATATTTAATGTAACATGATGGCATAATATCTCTCTAATAATGAATTGTAAATTACCTCTTAACGTAATCAACTTTAATTTATATGTAAATTTGTAGGAATAAAATAAGAAACTAAAATTCATTGGGAGGATAACCATAATTCCTTCCAACCAATAAACATAAATATATTTATGTTTTTAAAATGAAAAATATGGGCTACTATTTGATACATCAACTTTTGAACAAGTCACAAGGTTATTGTTATTATAATACACAGCCCACCACTAACTCAAGGGTGACTCCATGGCTATAGATTTATCCCTCATAGAGGTTGAAACTTGTCGAATGGTAAAAGAATTGTCTTACATTGAAATTAGTATTTTACCTTTTGTAGCTCTAGTGGTTGGGAGAAATGTTTGATATCCCATATACTCTAATATAATTCCATTAGACATTTTTGGCCTTTTGTAATATGATTGATGAGCACCAGTGTTGCAGAAAGGATGCTACAAGTTTTGGGGCTACCAACTTTACTTCATCAACCTAGGGTTCTGTTGTTACCACCAACAACCCCCCCTCCTTCTGAAGTGTTATTGCTAATACTAAATAAGTGGGGACCCTTAGTTATAAAATCCAAGAAAATCAAAGTAGTGCTTACATTTCCTTTCCACAAATAAAGTTACCATCATAAGCTTAGGAAGCCCCTTGGAAACTCTTAGAATGTAAGTTTATGATAAGGTAAAAAAAAATATTTAATGAGGGAAATCACATCGCAAGAAGATAGCGGGATGCCACCTTACAAGCACAATTCCAACATTCACGAGATAGTGATAATGAACAAATATCGCATCGCATTCAGCATAACTTACATAAAACACTTCAAAATCTGTCGATGTGTGATGGTGCCGATCACAAGATCGCATCTCGCATGGAACAGGTTAAAAAAATTTGTCATACATAACATTCCTGCTATCTTCGATATTGCAATATCACGATTTCACGATAAAGTGATGTTGCGATGTCATGCAACATCCATGCTACGATTTTGCGATGTTGCAAAGCAAATCGCAAAATTTCTCCATCGCATATCTTTTGGGCGCGTTATTCAAGAAAAGTATTTTCCATAAGCTGACTCATGGTTATGCACTTTAAATGCTAATAAAGGAGTTAGTTTTTAGTTATTAATGGAATATGGGTGCGTTCTTTTCAAAGAATCATTTCACGTAAGGTGGTATATTTGGTATGTCTGCAGTATTTAAAACTTTCCCATCACCCTTCCTTGTCATTCATTTTTACTTCACTTGTGAATTGCAGGAACGGAGAACAGAGGACAATACAAAGCAATACACAGGTTGAAATGGGAAAGAAAAGCAAAGCCCCGAGATCTGGAGAAAAGGAAATGGCGCCTTTGTATACAGACACGGCTTGTAACAGAGACGCAGGAATAGCTACGTGGGAAGGCATGTATAATATGCTCGAAAAGGAGAATCCCATAGTAATGGAGGTTATTGCTGTTGCAGGCTCACAGAGTCCTTCTGAAGCATCCCTAACAGAGCTAGCTTGCTCATTTTTACATCGGATAGGAGCGAGGCCAAAAATCCTGCCATACACGTACATGGTCAAGTGGATACTGGATAACACAGAAATAAAAAATAGACAGTTCAAAATTCATGGTCAAGGACTCATCGGTTCATTCATTGCACAGGATTTGAAGCTCATGTATCATCTACTGGAGCCATAGGCAACCTACAACAAGCAGTTTATGGAGAAATTTGTAAAGGAAAACCCGGACCTGACAGAAACTACCAAAGACTAGTCTAGGAGGGATGAGCCGTTGAAGAAAGATAAACACGGTATGTATAGTACTGGTTCCCTTACCTCCCCATACTGCTTTGCTGCTGCCATGCTCTGTAGAGTATTTGGAATGCCAGATATCAACAAATTTTCATCCAAATGGCTATCATTATTAGATGCTGCCACAAATGCCACTATTGTAGATTGGGCTAAAATCTTGTCTGATAACCTGGTCACCGCCATTGTTAGTTACCGGTCCAAAAGAGCTGTGGCTCAGAGAATTTATCCTCCTTTTTACCTCTCTGCATATATAATGGATGCAATATGTTATGTTTCTAAATTTCCTGTTATGGGTTGGAAGTGGACGACTCAAGACCCTTTACCCATCCATGTCTATCACAAAGAGTTGTGGGACTCTCAGTTCACTCCATACTTCTACCAAATTTGTCATGGAATTATGCTGCCCTTGTATAGAATGTTGTACGGTAAAGACCCTCCAAGATGCTCGCCTGAAGCAGAGGTAGACATCCTCACTGTCGCAAGGTGGTTCGAGGAAGAATTGTTTACTTATGTCAAGGTATTTGGAAGTTCTTCACCCCCTCATGTCCTGCCTTTGTATATCCTTGATAAACTCTTAGCTCGAGAGATTGCCTATCAAACCTGTGGGGAAGGTGGTCTAACTAAAGAGTTAAAGGACAAAAAGAAGGCTATTTGGCCACAGTTTCCTGTAGCTTGTGGGGCCTTTTCTCTATTCGATGTAGGCGACGCTTTCATAGAAGTAAAGAATATGACATGTTTACAGCTATTCAATTTCACAGGAAGGGCATTTGACCCTCATGAGGTTGCCCACAATTTCACAACTACAGTCAAGATAAAGGTGTTCTTTGGAGAAAAAGATTTATTTGATGATATATTCCAACAGAAAAACACACTGGAATAAATTCTGCACACAACCCAATTGCAACTATCTCCAGAAGAATTCCAAAGGTTCAAAATATACAGGGAAAGAAGGTTAGCCAGTATTCCTTTAGAGAAACTACGCCTAAAACCCTCAAGAGAGAACCAACTCCAAGTGTTAGCCTTAGTGGGTGTGCAAGTACTAACGGATCTAAGTCCAAGTCTAAAAAAGAAATATTTGAACATTCTAAAAGATCTGGAAATGAACTGGATAAGAGCGAAGGGTCAGTAAAGGATACTGCCCAGTCAATGGAACTTCTACATCAGCAGGTTATTGCCTCCCCGCAAAGAGATCCTCCCCCTCTCATCATCCAAGCACTGCCAGTCATAATTGAATTGGACAAAGAATGGGAAACCTTCAACGACTTGATCAATCTTGAAGGATAAACCATGAAGACAACTATCAGCAACGCACATGTAGTAAAAGAAGTAGTCACAAGAACAGCCAGCGAAGTCTCAGATATGGAGCACATTCCTATTACCCGATCCTCTGAGCTTGTACTGAAAATAGAATAGATCCCTCCTCTAGATGTATTTTATAGCCCACAGCACAAAGCAGTAGTAAGAAGACAGAGGAAGAAAAGGAAATTGGAAAACACGCTTTCTTAAGACGCAGAATAGTTAGACGTCCTGTGGAAAGATCCCACTAGCAATCCTACTGAAAATCTCACCAAACTATCTCAGATCGTAGGAGCATACGCCTCCGTGACTATTGACAAAGCATATGAGGTACAACAATTGCTAAAGGAAAGGGAAGACCAGATACTAGCACTACAACAACAATTGCAACAAGCCCACGCCAATAATCAAGCACAAAAACAGCTTGAGAAGTTGCAACAGGACTTCCAACAAATGCAAATAGGATATCAGAAAAGTTTGGATGAGAAAGGAAAGCAGTTACAGGATTTATGGGAGATGCACAAGGATGACCCTAAGCTTACAGAATTTATTACGGAGTCCATTTCCTTGAATGAACAATTATTGCAACAGCAAGAAGCATTGGGCCAAAAGATATCACAATGGAGTTATTATTGTGAAATCAGTGATAAAACTACTAATCAAGTGGTAGATTTACGAAGTGACTATGATCTAATTGATAAACGGGTGACTGAATATTTGTCTTGGCAAGAAAAGGATGAGGGTAAAAGAGCAGGTGCACCAAGAATAAATGAAAACCACAAGGAAATGCTCTTTAACAAATGGGATGAGTAAATCAGAGAGGCAGAACAAGCGGCAGAAGGAGCAGCCATGGCAACCAATAGTCTTATTGATTGTGTAAATGAAAATTTACACAGGGAAAATTTGATCACAGAGACCACTCCAGGATACTTACTGAACACACAACAACTAGAGGCAGATTGGAAACAGAGAGCTCAAGAAAAGGCCAAAGCAATCCAAGGGCTAAGCAAGTTAAACTAGGATTATTACTGCGCATCTTTGGTGAAGCCATATAGCCAGTGGATGATTGTTAAGTGCATCATAAATTCGGCTGAGAAAATGGTGCCAGCTCTTGTAGATTCTGTTTTCTCATCCCAGCTAAAAATGGAAGTCAGCCAGCCAACTCTCCTTAAACAGATGCTGCATACGTGCGATTTCAAAGACCAAATACAGAAGTAGTTTAATTTTAGGTTCAATTTTAGTTTTAATTTAGTTTTATTTTCTTGAAAAGAGGACGGTCATTTTAAGCCGCATCCTTTATTTTTGTAATAATTTATTTTTAGAATTAGTCAGTAGTATTTAAACCCTTCTCATGCATTTAGAGAAGGGTCCAGAAATTTGTCAAAAAACTTGTCCTCAGAACATGCACTTTTGCACCCTCCGAGGAGGTTTTGATGTATGAATGGAACAGGGATTATTGGTATTTGCATTTGATATCTGCTACTGATGTTGCACTTCTGTACTCTTAGTGGATGTTAAATCAAGGAGAGATAAATCAATTGTCGCTTGAAGCTCATGAGTAGGACTAGTTATAAATGGTACTTTTATCTCTTAACCATTTCTGCTTATGCGTTAAAGTGATGATCAATTCTTCGTTGTTTATATATTACAGCGTAGACGCCCGAGTTATCATTTGGTACTTTTGTACGGTGATAACTATTTATTTATGCTTAGTGTATGAATAGCTCATTTATGCGATATGTTTTCACAACTGTTTCGTCTAACTTTTTATATGAAGTTCATCTTTATTGAATTCTTTTCTCCTAATAGTTGAATGATCTTTGTTACCAGCTATTGTTTGAAATCTTTTTAGATCGCATAGAAGGAAGATCACACCCCAGGTTAGCATAAATTTAGATGTTTTTCTGTTTATTAGAATACAATAGCATAGCACTAGATTAGAATTAGGATAGAAGTATTCCATTTAGAACAGAAACATCCATCTTTCTCACACACACACACACCGAGTTGGGAAACTAGTCCCATATCCCCAGTCAGACCCGCTATACCAAACAGATAAGGAGCTACCAACCAAGGTCCGGACCGGGTGGGTATCCCCCTTGTTGTAGACCCGATTTTCAGGGCCTTCAACAGGTTCGTACAAACTTGGAGGTGATAGTGTTTTATACATAAATAGATGTAATGGGTCCACTCTTTGTCATTGCTGAGCTAGGGTGATATACCACTACGGTTTCTAAAACCATCCTTCTATTGATTTAGAAGAAGTTTGATTACCGGTTGAGAAAGGAGAATTTTACCCTAATTGAGAGAATTGAAATGCTATCTATTGTGGTAATGAAAGAATAAAATAGATGCCTAAAACACATAACTCATCTAGCTATTTATTAATAGACCTTGATTTCAAAAGAATTCTAATTTAACACATGTGAATTCCTAACTACCTTAAGCATGGAATCTGATCTAAACAAGCACTTAACTGATGTGTGCATGAATAAACATAACAAACTTTTTATTTTTATCTTTTTGTAAAAATATGAATGCTAATCCTTCTTGGTTGCATGGCAGGTGAGATAAGTGTGGAGGTAAATGAGTGCAATGGGTCAGATGGCTTGGGAGGAAAGTAGGGGTCTTCCCCTAGATTTTGTAATTCTTTTTTCACAAATCAGGCTCAAAATAGGCCACTACAGGTTTTCCTACAGGATGTCCTAGTTCACCTACACGATCCCCTGTTTTCCTACAGGAATATGCTAAAAGCATAAGGAGGGATTTGGAAGGTGGTATGGAGCTTAGGTAAGGTGAGGAATGGAATAAATAAGGCAAGGGAGTAGTTGGAACTCACTCTAAAATCAAACCAAAGCTTTATGATGGTTGGATTTGCTCAATAAGCATGGAATGTTGTCTTTGCAAAACGATACTTTGAATTGAGAACTTAGTGGCCCTTGCAGATCATGGGTAGATATGGTTTGGATGAGACTGATGACATAAGGTATTCTTGCAATGTAGAAACCCCTGCAACATATACATCAGTGATGCCATTTATCCATAAATCATCTTGAAACAAGAAGGGTTTACAAAAACATAAGAAAACAAAATTTGCATCATTTATTTGCCAAGTTCATGCATGGAAATGGTTGAAACCTATTATGGAAGCAACATGAAATATGATACTAAAATTAAGATATCAGAAATGACAATTGAAACCTATCTTCAAAAATTGAAAGAGGATGCCCTAATTAGAAAAAGAACCCTAAATTTCATAAGAAACTAGAATTTTGTCTTTTTGGGATGAATGGGAGTTGTTCCTCAAGCCATGGTCCCTAAAGGGAGGAGTGAGGTAAGAGGCACCTGTTATCAACATTTTTTTGAATATTTTCTTATCTCTATACTACTACTATTAAAGCTATGCACAAATGGAAGCAAACTAGTCAAATCTACCAATACTTGCAATTTAACAACACCAAAATACATTTTACAACTAATATATGAGGTACTAAGCATACAATTATAGTAATAGGAACCTTTGCTGCTAAGGTTTCACCGTAACCCAAGAGATTCATCCCTCTGAGTCAACTCAGTGCTTGATCAAGGGAATGCTGCTCATTTTCATTAACATATCAAAAAATGCATAACAATGTTCGGTCACAATTCTTCAACTTGAAAATTTCTTAGCTATTTTTCATAAAATAATCTGAATCATAATGAGGCTCTAGGCCTCTTTATTTATACAACTAAAGTTTCCAAAAACTTCCTTAAATATATGGAGGTTTGGCTCCCAATCTTGAGATTAATTGGTTCTTAACTATCATTGGTTTGGCTACCAACAATCCTCATGATTCAGTTGCTTGTAACTCTGAGCTAGTGTGATTTGATTGAGGGATCTTCGAGTGAGTGAGGATTTAATGAGGGAGATCCATCTCCTATAATCTCTCCTTCTTGTCCCATTCGAGTTCTTGCACTCTAATTAGCCATAATTTTCTCCCAAAAACCTGCAATCCATGCACATTAGACCACTAGACGTGACATCTTACTTTTACTCATCTTATTAAGAAAAATATAATTAAGACATGTAAAGAATTATGAGAAGAGTTGATTTTAGTGAGCTTGGAGGTGTATTAAGGTCCATATATTTTACCCAATGATGAGACTCATCATCACCCCCTACTGAAAGTGTTTCTCATTCTATGAGAAACTCAATGTATGTCCATGTCCTTCATTGCTTTGGTGGCTTCACTGACACCCCATGTTTTTGTTGTAGCCTCTTCCTCTTGTGAATAAAACCCTGCATTCTTCTCTATCTCCTCCCACTGCTTTTTTCCTTCTTCTTATTTTCTTCCTTCTAACATTCCTAAAATCAATGGTGGCCTGAGCCTCAAGCCAATCCAATTTGATTTGAGTCTTTGTAATGCTTTCTTATACGTTGGGGTTCTATTTAGTGTCTCCCTCATTTTGTCAGGAGAATGATATTCCCTGATTTTTAGGTTGTAAGGTAAGGTGTTCCATCTCCTTTGGCAGGCTTGTTGGCTAACATCTCCTAGCAATATTAGCATATCTTCAAAATGTGTGGCTTCTTGTTCTTGTACAACAAGGTACCTTGGTGCAATCTTGGGATCATTTGCAATGAGGTTGTGAGTGTTGATGACAACCATTAGGTTAGATTGTTGTTCTTTGATAATAAGGGGTTCTACCTCTTCTTTTTCCAATACCTTTTTCATCTTTATAGCTCTTGCCTCCTCATGATTCATCCAATATGCCAAGGCCATTAATTGCAACTCCCCTAGCTTTAGATTTGGGTCCCACACATTTAAATCTGTTGACGCTAAATTGTGTAGCTAGAACTTAGATATCTTTGCTCTATCCTCCAAGGTGCTTTGATCACAGGGGTCAATGAATTGTCTGTAGTCTTGGAAATGCATAGTTCCTCTTTTTTCTAGGATGTTTATCTGGAATTATAGCCACTGTTCCTTGAGGTATAAGGCATATGACTTTGCTGGCACCCTGCACTGGATTACCTCCATGGATAAACTGGCCATAGTTTACAATTGGATTTCCCTTTCTTTAGTTGCTTCCTTAGCCATGTGTTCTCAGCCTCTAACTGAGATTTCATTATTTCTTCTCTGTCTCTTATGCTGCTCATTTCTCTGCCCATCTCCTACAATTTGTCCTCCATCTGGCCTACATTCTCTACCCTTTTGCATTTAGCAATTTTCATCCCCCTGTGTGTCCTTTCCCTCTCTTTTTCATGTTCAAAGAATATAGGAATGGAAAACTTTTGTGGTATCACCCTACCTCCTTCAATGAAACTGTGGTAGGAGCTGAGGTATGGATGTGGGATAGGTTCCTTGAGTTCTTGGCCCTCTTCCTTTATTTCTTGTTGAGTAATTCCTTATTGATTTCCTTTCTGTGTTTCTTGTAGGTTTGACAGAGTTTCTTGTAGGACTATCTCTGCTTCCTGTAGGTCTGACTGTCTCTCCTATAGGAGACCTTCTCCTTTTGATAAGGCTAACCATGTGATAGGCCTCCTGGCATAGGTGATTGGACACTTGGAAGAAGCTTGTTTTGATGTTCCTTCTCCTTCATTTTTCTTTAGAAGGACCTCCTCTTATTGTTTTGGTGAGTCCTCTATGACAATTGGATTTTTGGTAGGGGTTTGAGTATTCCCTTGTCTAATCCTAGTTTTCTTTATTGTTCTGAATTAAAGTGGGGTTTGTCTTTGTCTCTTTCCCCTTTGATTTGATAGGTGTACTCAAGGAAGTTAGAGCAGTTGTTGCCTCTTTTTCTGTAGGCTCTGGAGACACCCTTGGTGATTCTTCTTCTTCTCTACCTTGAGTTGTAGACTTCTATTCATCCTTCTATCCTTCATCCTCTTTTCCATTTTCTTTTTCATCCTCTTCTTTGTCTCCTCCTTCCTCTTCTTTTTCTTCCTTTCTTTCTTCACTCTTCTCATATGTTTCTTCTTCATTCCCCTCCTCTGTCTCTTCTTCATTTTAATCCTCTGTTTCTTCTTCCCCCTCACTAGTAGTAGGGCTTCTGTCATACTCAATAGCTTGAATTTCTCCTTCTGCCTGCATGTCTGCAAATGTTGTCCATGCAATAGCGAATCTTAAGTTTTGTAGAGCATCTTCAAGGATGAGTTTGGTCAACCCATGATGGGCTAGTTGCTGATGCTTTCCTTCTTGCACCTTGATTCTCATGTTTATCATGGATTATAGAAGAAAATAGGGTATACTTAGTCTGTTATGAGGAGATGTGTTCTCTCCAAATATTATTTCTTGGAGGATTATGAAGTGGTATTCATAAAATACACTGTATCTCCCCTCACGTGAAATATATTTGATGATATGGTAACTAACTTCGTTCCAAGGGTATGTAATTATTTCCCTCCTAACCCCATTTTTTTCGTCAATTGGCTCTTCTCCTTCCAAAAAGAAACATTTCTTTGCAAGGGTGTTGTTAGTCTTGTCCTATTTTCTCCATTGTAACCCTAGGGGGAGTATAGTTATTCTACATATAATCTCAGGGGCAATTGCTACTGATAAACCCTTCACTACAACACTGGCACTGGTTCTAGTGAGGGGTATGAGTGAGAGGGTGAATTTTCTGGCCTCATCATGATTTTATCCTCTCATCCTCTCAAAGAACCCCATCCATTGAGGCCTTGTAAAAATTTCCACCACAGGAGGATGTTGGTGGATTCTTGTTGTGTTGGTGGGTTCTCTCTTATTTAAACCTCTTGCCATCTTTTCCTGGTAATTTTTGAGGTTTGTGTGGATACAATTCAAGACTTTTGGTAGGTGAGGCAGTTTTGGAATTTAACTTTTAGTGACATGCAATACAATCTTTCTATCCTATGATGCACTACAAATTCTTAATTGAATTGAGGATTTCTTCTTTTTAAAAGGAAAATATGGAAGGTATGGCACCTACCTCACTTTTCTATGTTCTGGTGATGATAACCATTGATTTGATTTCCCTTAGTGTCCACTAATATCTCTGTAGGCCAATCTCTCTATATCCTGTAGGTTTCTTGCAGGTTTCCTGCTTGCTATAGATGTTTCCTGTTTCTTGCAGGTGTTATTTCCAGAATGTCGAGAGTAACCTCCTTGTTTGATGAATCCTCAAGGTTTCCTTTGCTTTATTCATATGGTAATCAATGTTTTATTTCTATTTATGGATGATTGTGTGGGGTGGTATTCTCGTTGGCCGAGTACAAGAACCCTCTTTTCGACCATTGGTCCCACTATCAGTCCATCATTTCACCTTACCTCATAATCATCTCCCACTCTTATCCTCCATAACTTAACCATTTTTGGATTCATTCCCTTTTTCCTTTGATTTGACCTATGACACGTGTGTAGTGGTCTAACCTTTTTCTTCTCGTTATCTAACTGAGGGTGGCTAAGTTAACTTTCCACCTTCACTTATAAAGTCAACTCTCGCATTATTCCTACAATTTTGATCCTATTGTACTTATGATCAAAATTGTATGATGACATACCTGTGGGTATTTTTCTTCATTGACGATGCATGCTGGAGAGTGGTGCCACTTTGTTGTGCTTTTCAATTTGCATATTTTCACTATGCATTTCCTATTTTGATGCTTTGTTCCTTTTTGATGTTGTGAAGGTGCTAGAAATTTTTGCTGGTGATCTTCTTGTGATTGCTGAGGTTTGGAGGAGCTTCCTCATCCTTGTAGTCCCTATGCTGAATATGGCTACAACCTATGTGGTTTCTTTTGTGGGATAGGCTGCTACAGGATTTCCTACAAGATGTCCTGTAGCTGCCTTTCCCTTAAACTTTCACATTTTTCTCAGTTATGAAGTAGAAGGGGTGTTGAAATGAGTGGAGAAGGGGATTATGGAATGGTAGGTGAGGGATGATGCTTTTGGGTATACCTCCTCTTTCCTTTTTCTCTCCTTTTTTGCTTTTTTCCTTCTCTTTTTTTTTTGGTAATTCTTTTTGAACTGATTTCTTTGATGGATACAGGGGCGACATGGTAATAAAAGGTATTGGATATGGTTTGGTGAGGTAAATGGTTTTCTTTTCATTCATAAATAGGCTTGTGTTAGCACCTTGCCATTTCACTGCTTTTCTTGTGGTTTTCAAGATCTCTTGTCATTTCTATAGGAAACTCCTATAGGATTATAGGGAATCGTGTAGAAAACACAGAACTTGTTTGAAATAATTTGGAGTGGTGTATAGAGAAAAGACTAGGGAGGTAATGGAGGATATGAGATGGGTGAATTAAAACATGGCTTTTATAGGTCCTGTTGTCCTCCTCATGCTGTGCTTAACCTCCTCTTGCAGACCTGCAAAATAGAATTGTCATCTTTTGTATATTTTCTTTTTTTTCTCCTTTTTTCTCTTTTTTTTTTTGAAAAAAAAATAGTCTACCCCCAAAGAGGTTTTCATCCTAGTTGCCTACCCTGGGAGCCTCAAAAGAGGTTTTCACCCAGAGATATTTTTATTTATTCATTTTATTTTGTTAAAACTCTTGGGCCGCCTCAAGAGATTTTCAACCCAACAGTGGGACTCAGGTGCCTCATGGAGTTTTTCACCTGAGCCTCTTTTTTTTATTTTCCTTCTGGGAATTGGTGGGGTGGAAGCTGAGACTTGATCTACCAGCATCACTATCTTGCTGATGCTATTGATGAATTCCTGCTTTGATAAGGACTTCTTGTAGATTTTTAATCTATACCCATTGACAATCAAAGGGATAACCTCTGCATCAATGGTTCTTATCTGCAGAGCACCATTATCATGGTACTTTTCTATTACATAAGGCCCTAACCATATAGTCCTTAACTTGCCTTTAAAATCCTTGTACCAAGAATCATACAAAAAAGCCAAAACACCTTCTTGAAACTGTTTGTCTTTTATATTCTTGTCATGTTAGATTTTCCTTTGAACTTGAGTGACCTCTATGTGCAGGAGGGCCTACATCCTAAATTAATCTAACCTATTCAACTGGAGAAATCTTTATCGTTGTGCCATGGTGATATCTAGATCTAGTTGTGCTGCTATCCTTAAGGTGTTCTATTCAAATTCAATGGACAACAGGGCTTTCTTACCATAGGAGAACTCATAAGGAGTGAAGCCAGTGGTGGTCTTCCAGGTGGTATTGTAGGCTCAGGTGGCCTCAACTAATCTATCTGCTCAATCCTTTCTGCTGTCGCTAATCACCTTGGTGATAATGCCTTCCAATGCTCTATTGGTTACTTCCACTTTCTCATTAGCCTGTGGGTGGTATGGGGTGAATGTTATATGCTTGATATTGTGCTGGCTTAACAGATCAATCATGTGAGATGTAAATTGACTTCCTTGATTAGTGACCAATTATCTAGGGTAGCAAACTTATAAAACACATTCTCTCTTAATAATTCAATGACTTTTTCTTCTGTTTCTACTTTGATGACTTTCGCTTCGGCCCATTTTGTTAAGTAGTCAATGCACACAATGATGCACTTCTTTTGTTTGGATGGAGGGTCAATGGGACCAATGAAATTGACAGCTCACTTTTCAAATGGCTCGAAAGTCACTTGAGGTTGCAGACACATCTCATCCCTTTAGGTAGGTTTCCCCATCCTTTAGCACTGATCGCATTGGCTGGTATACCTCTTGACATATTAGTGAAGAGTGGGCCAGTAATAACCATCTTGTAGTACCTTGAATGATGTTCTTTTAGCTGCAAAGTGACCTCCACAAGACCCATCATGATAGGCCAAAAGGATGTCGAAGAATTCCTTCTCCCTGACACATCTTCTTAGAATTTGATCTGGACCTAGCTTGAAGAGATTGCTCCCAATCCAAGTGAATGGGGTGCTCTTTCTTATGATTATGCTCTTTTCCTTAGAGGACAAATTTGGGAAAATTGTGCAGACACCAAGTAGTTTTCTATGTCAGAAAACGATGGAGAGAGAACTCAAATGGTCAATAAATGTTCATTTGGTAACTAATCATCAACCATTCCTTCCTCCCTGCAGGCAATGTCAATCTGGATAAAAAATCTGCAACAACATTCTCCTTGCCAGGCTTATCAACAATAGTTAAATCGAATTGTTGCAATAAAAGTAACCATATAATAATCTAGGCATTTACAATAGGTTTATTCATCAAGTATTTAATTACAGCATGGTTGGTATGTACAAATGTCTAGAAACCCTTAATGTAATGCCTAAATTTATTCACTGAATGTACAACAACTAAGAGCTCTTTTTCAGTCACTATGTAGTTCAACTTGACCTTCGACAAATTTTTATTGATGAAGTAAATGGCATAAGGTATATTTTCATCTATTGGGCCTAGAGCTGCTCCTATAGATTTGTGAGAGGCACTGACATGAACATGGGAAGGAAGATCCCAATTTGGGCCTCAGAGAATAGGTGCAGTAGTCAATTTATCCTTTAGATTGTCTAGGGATTCTTGGCAGCTTTCTGACGATAAAAATTTCGAGCCTTTGGCCAATAACCCAAACAAGGGAGAAGCTAACTTGCTGAAATATTTTATAAATATCCTATAGTATCCGGCTAAACCTAAACATATTCTGACATCCTTGTGTTTCTGTGCAGTCGGGACCCTTTTTATGATGGCTATCTTATTTGGGTCTACTTGCAGTCCTTCCTGGGATATTGAGTGACCTAGAATAGTCCCCTGTAGTGATCAAAAACTCATATTTGTTGGGACTAAGGGATAAGTTCATTTCAATACACTTGGTTAACACCTTGCCCAAGTTAGAGAGAGCCTCAAGGAAATCACAACCATAGGGTGTGAAGTCATCCATATAAAGTTTCATTGCATCATGGACTAGCTCTAAAAAGATACTTAGGAATACTCTTTGGAAATTGGTAGGGGAATTGCATAGCCCAAAAGGAAGGATCCTATAAGTGAAAGTACCCCAAGCATAGGCGAAGGTGATTTTTTCTTAGTCCTCTGGACTAATCCAAATTTGATTGTACCTACTGAACCCATCTAAGAAAGAGGATAACATTTTCCCTGCCATACCATCTAACACATGGTCATTGAATGGTAGAGGAAAATGGTCCTTCTTTGTTTCTTTGTTTAACTCTCTGTAATCAACACAAATCCTCCACTTTCGATTTTTCTTTGGGACCAACAACAGAGGAGACACCCACTCACTATCTAAGATAGGGTAAATGAATCATGCATCCAACAACTTTTGTAACTCCTTTTTGACTATATCCTTGAGATATGGATTCATTATATTTTGGGGTTGTCAGATTGGTTTGCAACCTTCTTTGATGTAAATGTGGTGAGTACACATTGAGGGGTGCACTATTACACAACATTTTGTCACTGTCCCTATACTCCCCATTCCTCAATCCTGGAGAACCTCCATAGTGACCCTCATATGTTTCCCTTCCATGAAGAACATGTCCCTACATCCCTCTTTAGCTAGAAAACATTTCCCTCTTACATCAATTCCCAAGAATCTTCCTTCAAACCCAGTTTTCAAGACCGATGCTAGTGTTCAGTTCTTCCCCTGTGCCGATTTGCAGTGTTTAAAACCAATACTAGCACTGAACGACACAAGTGGGCCATTCATCACTTGCACCAACCCTCTTTTGGCAAGTTTTTTAAAATGTAGTCGAAGATTCCAGGTCTAGAAGCTTCGTGAATGGAAGTCTGGTAAATGGTTGAGCAAGATAGAGTCGAGAGAGAATGTTTGGGCTCCTTTACCCTATTAAAATGGAACAAACCAAAAGGAAGAAGGCTTCTCCCACCATAAGAGGATCCATTTCCCCTCTATCAAAGCTATATAAACTCCTCATTTCACACCCTCATCTAGCTAATGAAAGGGATGCAATAATCTGCAAATATTGAGAGACATACCGAGAACCTTAGCCTTCTAGTTTGTGTGTGAAGGGAGAATAAGCTTATAGTGTTTGGTTTGGAGCAAAGGGAAATAGGCCTTGAACTTACATTGTTTTGAGGGTGAATCATGAGATGCTTATAGTGGTGCTAGAACCCGGACCTTTCAAAGGGAACCTCCAACAAAAGGCTCCAATTGTATTTCTCTTTGAAGATTTAATAAAACAACTAATGGTTTATTTCCTATATCGTGTGTAATATTACATTTGATATCTTAAAATTCCTTGACGTTTTAAGTAGATTGAAATTGATTTTATGCTATCATGTTTGTTGTTGTTTCTTTCATGTTTATTTTAGGTATTTGAACGAAAAAAAGAAAGGAAACTAGAGCAAGGAAGCAAGATCACCATCAAGTGGATTAGCGCTATAAGAGGTGGGCCCTCTTATTAGATTCTAATCTAAGGAAATTTACATTAGATTGTCTTGTTTGGATCTAGACCCACTCTCTTGGGCTAGAGGGATTGTTTCTGTCCGTAGAGAGGATTTTCCTACTCCACAAATTGGCAACTTCACTAGGGATCCATCCCTCCCTTTGGATTTTTTGCGTTTCATGATTTGTGACAAATTTTCTTGTTTCACTCTTTCTTTTTGGTTTTCTGTGCTTTACACTATCTATTGCCTAGATTCTTGAATTTAGAGTGACAGGTCAGGGTTTGATTTCTGAATTTTTTTCCTTTTTCTTTGAATCCCTCAATCACCGTTGTTTATTTTCTAAAAGTCGCACCGAACAACATGATTTACCCTTGAACAGTCACATCGTACCCCCTTGTGGTGCTTGTTGTCAGTTAGGTAGTCACACCGATTCTTGTAGGTTAAAATCAGGGTTTCTCTTGAGTCATTGCTAGTGTGTCTTGTCCTCATAAGTTTTGTTTCTTAGCTTGTTTGCCTTTATTCTCCTTGGCTAGAAATCTTCGTTAGCTTGATTTGTTTGCTTGATTGGTTTGAGTTTGCCTTGATTTTTTGAGTTTTTGGATGGTTTGTGTCCTTAGGGCATCTAGGTCATTGTCCATTCAACCATTTGTTTGCTCATCAAGTCAAGTTGTTGGTTAGCTGCCCCATGCACTTCATGTTTTAGTCCTTGTATTGATTTGTTTTCAATTGAGTCTTTGCATTCTGGGTTTGAGAGGAATTATTCTTATCTTGCTTGGTATATGATTGATGTTGGTTGTTTGAAAATTTTTCATTGAAATATTTATGTGAAATATTCATTTTATCATTCCATTGAAAAAATACATCATTCTAGTTTGTTAAATTGATATGTTGTATTAAGTAGCATCATTGAAAGCTAGAATTGGATCATCATGAGCATTTGAAATGAAAGGACCTTCTTTTACTGTTGAAAGGACTAGTTGAAGTGCATTTGATAGGAACTGGCTAGGAAGTGGAAATAATTTTCATTATTTTGTTTTGAAAAGCGAAGTAGTGAAGAGTCATATTGCTTTTAGTTGCTTGTTTATTGCATTGATTGTTTTCTCTACTTTCAATTAGTGTAAACCTTCATCAAATTGAAAGGGTTTTGTCTCATATATTTGCATATAGGATTTTTTCAAGTGACATCAATAGGGCCTGAAAACTGAGACTTAATTTCAAGATAAACATTTAAAATGTATTCAATTAACCTAAGGCACATTTGAAACTAAATGCTTACATTTAGAGATCTAGGCTAGAGATGTGTTCCAGCATATTTAAACCTAGTAGTTGTCATTCGCTTCGGAATTAGATAGCGCTAGTATAGACTTGTGCTCCCCATACCATCGCGTATAGAAAGGGAGACCCCACTAGGTTTGCAATCTTTTATCTGTAGGAAGTCGAGTCTGTCACCTTGTAAATGTGATACACCGAACACAAATTTCAGGGGGATTACCTACCTGTACTTCTCTATTCACTGAGAGGTATTCTGCAGTTCATGTTACCTAGTAATCCTTTTGCCTAGATTATCCTAAGAAGTCATTTTGGTCTTTTTGACTCTTTAAATTTAAAATATCATCAAGCACTTTTACTTTCGAGCTCGTTCAAACCAAAAGAGACTAGAGTCATCTTTTCCTTTTTCTTGACTCTTAAAACATGAAAAGGCATCAGTCTATTTCAGCGTCTTAATTTTTTTTACCCACGATCACATCACATTCCTGATAGCCTTATTCTGGACCACATTGTGAGTAAACCTTTAATATATTTTAAATAAGCCTTGAAATTAATCTCTATTCTCTTGTTGATTGAGACAAAGTCATCATGGCAAAACCATTAGGTTGGACTAGTTGCTTTTCCACTCCTCCATCTAAAATATCACCTAAGAAGCCTCTCCCTGAACTTCCGTAGTTACTCAAGGATCAAGGTGTTGAACTTGGAAATTTTCTAAGTATTCAACCTTTGTCATTTCATCCTCCTCCATCAAATACTGGATCACCTTATGAATATGGCCCAGAATCTTTGGATAATCCTATCCAGACTCCTGAGAGTCTGCTGACTCTTGAAGGTTAGCAAGGACTGGTTGTTTACCCCCTGAATCCTTTGTTCGATCCTATTGTGATATCACCACAGCATCCATATAGTCCGTACGATTGACCTGGTGTTCCATTTGAATTATCTCCTCAAACATCTTTGGTTGCTCGTCATCGTTTGTTTCCACCCATGGAATCAGAGGGCGAGATCCCAGTCTCCTCTCTAGGTCACTTGGATGTTTCTACTACACACACTCCTCACGTAGTTGATGAACATGGATATCTATTCCCTCCAGAAGGTTTCCCTTACATAGGAAGCATTTTGACTAGCGTGTACCCTAAGTATAGTGAGCATTTATTTCTGCATGGTTATACCTCTCTATCTCAGTTGGTTTTGGGCACTCCTAGTGCCTCATCATTGTATCAAAACCACATCTAGTCTTCTAGTGCTATGCGTACCTCAGGTCCGTTCATTCAAACCCCGACCTCTTGACTGACTGTGAAAACTACATTCACTTCAATTCTGGTGCAACCCACCATTCCAACTCCACTTGTTTCATCATTTCAACTGACTCTTTCAGCTCAACTAATAGTCTCGATTCATGTCTTGGTAAGTTCTTCTACCCTTCCAGTGAGTGGATAGACTGTGCCACCACCTGGGGGTAAAGACCCAAATATCTCCATGATGTATAACACAACCAATGTGAGTGGATCACAAACTCACATGGTTGGAATGAAGCAGCCCTCTTACAGTGTTATTTCAAACCCTACTGGTCAATCTGGGTCAAGTAATGTCTAATGCCAACAGCCAAACCCTATTGTTCCATTTAGATCAAGTAATGTCTGCTATGGGGTAAAATGCACGAGATGAAAACTACCCTCGAAAGTCTTCTTGGGACTTCCGACAGACCGTAATGTTATCTACAAAAGGTACCTGTTACACACATGTTCATCTATCTGACATATATTGACAAGATATGGAGAAAGGATCACCTTTGGTTCTTTATAGATTCACTTGGGGATCTCTGTGTGGTAAGAAGAACTCCTCTTGACCGTCTCCAAGACGATCCTTGCACAAAAGAACAAAGCAAACCAATCACAGCATATACTTCTGACAATTAATGTAAGAATCCGTAACAAACATGTATAAATGTGTAACTTATCTACTCAATACAACAAGCATCAGAATGAACAAATAAATGCACAATATCACCGACACTTCGAGTAGTGGAACACAACCGCAGTCCTATATTAAGAACATAAGAGTGATTACAACAACCCTGTTGTATCAACCTTCCTTATCCCTTCTTCCTCTCTCTCTCCTTCTTTCAGCTAGCTCCTTCAAGAATATGACAATATCACAATAGCACCATGTACTATCCTTCTAAATGCTCTGACCATTGTGCAATGGCCCTCTCGTTGCTTATATAGCAATCGATTTAGGGTTGCCCAACTCCACCTGTAGTTCATTTGGGTAAAAACCATGAAACTGCCTCATTTACCAGTTTTTTCTCATTTGCCTCTGTTTCCAGAATAGAATTTCTCCAAATATCTTGATTTTTGGAGTTTCCCTACTTTTCTTGCTCAAATTTAGGGAAATGATATCTAGATATTTAATGGAAGATTCGTTGGCATAACCACTTGAGCATCACTAAAGATCACTAACGCTCCCCCTGGTCTAACAGCAAGAGTTAGCAGGTTGACTAACACTCTTTTATGCTTGTAAACAAGCTTTAAAAAGCAGGTTATCACTATAGAGAGAGCGTTAGTGTGGATTCTAGGCCTGCAACTGAGGTCATTCTTTCAGTTATCTTCTCTTTCTCCTCTGAGTTGATTAGGAGGTCAATTTGTCCTATAACAGATGCCCCCTAAAGTATGAGATTAAAGGCAGAGATGATGGTCAAAATAATTTACAAAAATACTGTATTTTCCTGTCAAAATGTTTGTAGAGAGAGAGAGAAGTTTTAGACGATAAGGAAAACCTGATACAACAAAAGTACATATATTTGAACTACTAAAATCATGTCCTGAGTAGGGCATTCCCATGCTCAGTAGCTATGTCAGAGTAACGTTCTCCTCAGAGATATAACAATGCTGGCTGCCAATACCACACAAGGCGGATCCAGTGTCATAATAGATTATCCTGAAATGGTTGTCTTCAAAGAACAATATCGCAGCTTGGGAGAGGAAACAAGTTTGAATGATGTAAGCCTCTACCCAAGGTATTGATTCTTGCTTCACCAAATAGCATAGATCGGTACATGTGATAAAATGAGTTGACGTCGAACATGCACAAAATCATCTGACTACTAGCCAATAATGGAGACTATTAACAGATGCGAGGAAGGCCACCGATAATGGTGATGGTCTCCAAGATGCACAATGTAAACTAGCGAGTGTGAAAGATTTTTTTTCATCGAACACTCATAAAATATCTTAACCAAGAGCCAATGATGAAAACCCATGATCAAGCACAAGGTAACCTGCCACTAATGTCTGCAAGCACCAAGGCAGTGAATGTGTTTCTAGGTTATCTTCCTAGATAGTGTTGAAGTCGATAGGAAGGAACCTGTCGAAAGGCAGGCAATGATGTGTCCTACATCAGTCGACACGAAAGCAGACAAGGATTATTTTGTTTTTTGAAGAATCTTTTGAGCTTTTGGGTCTAAACAACGGAGGGCATGATGAAAGGATATGTAGGGTCAATTGATCAAGGAAACAAGTAGGGACCCTTGAACAATAGAAGGCACAACAATGGTTTTAACCAGACATCACTAAACTCATGAACACTACTGAGTGTTTAAGATACAGAGATGCAATGGCATCGGGGTATACAGGCTAAAAACTCACAGGTTGGTAGGGTTCATATTGAGAGGCTACCAAAATGATGGTTTATCTGAGGGAGTGCCATGTTCAAGGGAACTTTTGCTGCCAAACCATGTTTCAGGATATGGTTGTATTTCCATTTCCCCTTCTGATTTTTAATGAGTCTAGTGGGTAAACTCATCGATCTTTTCATATTTAGAGTGTCTGAAAAGGATCGCAAAAATAAAGACTCTTTGCCCTATCTAATTAGTTTAATGAGTCCAGACAGGCAAACTCGTCGATTTTTTCATCTTTTAAGAGTTTGAAAAGTATCGTAAAAAGAATGACTCTATATCTTGTCTATGTATTTAAAGAGTCCAGAATAGACACCTCGGTGATATTTTCATCTTTAGAGAGTCTGAAAAGATCGTAAAGAGAGACTCCATGGTGGTCCCTTTGTCATAGTTGTTAAACGGGTGCGACAAAAGGTTAATAGTATACCCATATCGGTTAATTTTCTGAATTTAATCTACTTGACCCAGATAAAGAGAAACCTTTTTCCAATAGATGTCGTCCTCATTTTGTTATGAGTACGAGGCGGTGGACTAAACTTGTGTTTCGTCGTGACACTTTAACGAGCTCAGTAACAAAAACTCAAGATTTTTCATTTTTTAACGAGCTTGAAAAAAGTACCTGAAAGAATGCTCGGGTCATCTTTATCATGTTTAACGAGAAGCAAGACACAGCTCGATATTTTTTCAGTTTAAAGAGCAAGAAAAAAGTGCCTAAAAAGGATGCTTCATTGGTCTTTTTTAGTTTATGAGCTGGAATTGCACCATTTGCATATGTTTAACGAGTGCAAAGGATGAAAAACTCGGGGATGTTTGTATTGTTTAAAGAGCGATAAAATATACCAAAAAATTGCTTTACGGGTTGTGGAATATATGTTTAATGAGCTCTACCACAAAAACTCGGAGGTGTTTATATTTTTTAAAGAGCGATAAAATGTCTCCAAAAGTGCTCTATTTATCGTTTCATAGATTTAACGAGTGCAAGGACAAAAGCTCGGGAATGTTTATATTTTTTAAAGAGCAATAAAATATCCCTAACAGTGCTCTACGAAAGTCTTGCATGCAGCTTTTACTTCTTTTCATTCCTGAAGTACTTTCATGAAAAGTAGTAAAAAAGCAGCAATTCCCATTATTTGGGTTCATGCATGATAAAAAATCATGTAGAATGGACTATTCCTCTTTAATGATTTTTCAAAAAATCATGTCTCTCATAGTTATATAAAGAAATGCGTTGAGCTTTCACATGCATCATTTTCACTATTTTGAAGTTTGTGAGAGCTAGAGCTAAAGAGGAGCAGATTTTCTGCGAACCATTGCAGGAGATCTGGGCAACCATTCAACGTGCCGTCAGTCCCAGGTGAGAGCTAAAACCTTGCTATATGCTTTATTAAACCTTTTTTATCAGTTTTGTGGGTGAAAATTTTCATATTTGAGGTGCCCTAGAGCCATGTTTGTGCACTAACGCCCTCCAGCAGGCCAGTAGGGAGTGTTAAATACTCTGTACTAGCCATGGGAGGGTGTTAATCCTCCTTGTACAGCACTGGGAGGGGTGTTAATGTAGTAGGTGCAATTGAAACCCTCATGCATGGATTCCTTAAGTGATTTTGCCCCATTTTAATTGATTTTAGGGTTATTTTGTGCAGGTTTTGAGCTGAAATGACTCACCTATGGAGAGAATGAGCCCATGACAATGAGGAATTACTGATGTGAAATGATCCAGCTTGCATACTTACATTGCGCTGCTACGGTTTGTTGAAGTATGCAAGGCTAGAGCTGATGAAAGGTCAGGAGGAGCTACTGAGATGGATCATAGAGTGTTGGGATGAACATGAGCAAGTGTTCAGGATTGGAGATCAAGAGCTGGCAATTGACTGGGATGAAATTTACTTTTTGACTGGTTTGTCATGTCGTGGGGCACATGCAAACCTTACGGGTGGTAGGTCAGATCCACGATCTACTTCAGAGCTGGTAGATATCTACCGCATCCCTGGGAGTGGATTAGTCAGCAATAGAGTCTTGATAGAGAGGATTCGATCTCAGTCTATGAGGGCAGTTTTATGGTTGATTATGCATTTGGCGGGGTCAAAAAGTCCCCACGTAGAAACAAATGCCCAACTGTTGCTTGCAATTGACTGTGTCCAGCCCCAGATGTTCAACTGGTGTGAAGTAGTGCTTCACCAGTTGAAGGCAGAATTGACAACGTGCAAGACCCGTACCCAACAGAGTGTCGGGTATGGTACTATCATAGTCTCATTTATCCTTGAGGGGGTACCTTTCATGCACCCACGGGTGAGCTTAGGTCCCTTTGATCCAAGGGAGTCGAGGCAGGGTCACTGGTCATCACTTGATCCTTGCATAGGAGGAGGACCACTCCGACACTTTTTTGACGAAGACTTCTTCCAGTGGCTTCGCAGCCAGATCATGATTGTTGATGACTATGCTTATGAAGGCATGGACTTTACCAGCGACCCAGAATTGACGCTACTGCCTGGGACCAACTGGGGTCCTCAAGGTGAGAATAATGTTGATAGTACTTAAGTATTTTTGTACTTTTGAATGTATATGTAATGTTTTTTAATGATGAGATAAGAACTGACATAAAACTTTTATGCTTAACACAAATGTGGCGCCAGTACGACCTGCAAGCCAACCTTGCTATGTGCGATGAGGCGGCCAACCACATGTTGGAGGGGGTGATGCTGACAGTCTCTGCGAGGTTCTGAGGAACCTAGAGGGTTTGAGTATGGGTGTCCCTCCCCTTCCTATGAGGGAGATTCCTGCTCATATGCAACGACACACCGTTGGTGTACCTAGTGGTTTCTGGTTCCTCTTCGGAGGGTAGCTAGAGCTGTTTTAGCTTTTCTGGAGCAATAGGCTCATTTTAGTAGGTGTTTTGGCATAGCCATATGAGCATTTATAGTTGGGCTTTGAGCCATTTTGTACTTAACTCATCCAAGTTTTGGAATATTTTTTATTTAAAAAACTGGATTTCGATCTATATATCTATATATATATATATAATATATATATATATATATATATATATATATATATATATATATATATATATATATATATATATATATAGATATAGATATTTTTGGTATTTTTGGTGGTGTAAATGTGTTTCAAAAATGCTTTTTTCTGTGACAAATTTTCAAATTTAGTAAATGTTTTTACTTCTCATGCATGCTTATTATAAGAAATGTGACAAATTCCAATCCAATACATAGTTAGCTAACGAATCAATGACAGTATTTAATTATCGAGGAACATGCTCATATGTGATTGTGTCAAATTGGTGTTCCAAGAGGCGTACCCTTAGATAGTTATGTAACAAGGTTGGATTATGGACTTGATAATGATTGGTCAATTGCATAACAAATAGATGCGAGTCTATCCTGACCATCATATTGGAGATGCCCCTTGATGATGCTTTCGTGAGAAGCAAAACAATGGACATGTACTTAGCAATGTTGTTGGTGGCAGTACCAAGAAAGACTCCCCCAGAGCAAAATAGTTCTGACTCAGGCATATAGATGACCCAAGCAGCTGATGCAATGTGCTGTGTGTGATGACTGGCACCATTCGTGTATCCTATGTATGCTAGGGGCAATGATGACATCTACATTTCGAACAGAATGTATGAGACAAGTACTCCACTAAATAACAAAAACAATCCAATCACATAAAAAAAAGGGATGCAAAACTTATGAATACATAAAATTATAGAGTACCTACCCAGCATGACACTAGGCATAATTATTTTTCAAATTGAGCCCGTATGTGGGCTCCTTGAGTGGGTTTCATCCCAGTCTTGTAGTTCATATGCCCCTAAGGGGAGGACTTTAGTTATGACATAGGGGCCTAGCCAAATGGGTCAAAGCGTGCATGCCTTCAAGAGATTATCTTTTGGATGATAAAGTGATACGAAGTCATCCTCTTGGAAAGAAGAAAACCTAACTACTTGTGCAAATCTGGCTTGTACCTACTCCTTGTGAGCTGCGAGTGCTAAATCAACAGCTCTACAGGTTTTATCCAGTTGTTTGAGGTATAGTAGGCACTCTTCTTCGGCCGTAGGGCCGGGCATGGGTTCAACGGCTATATCGAGGGAAGGAAGTGGCCACCCATTCTGTTTTGCCTCGTTGTAAAGTTGGATCTCATGCACGACAAATGACGGGTTAAAGTCGGGAATTTCCTCCTGAGACCAAACAAATTCTTCATGGAATTCCTCATGTAGGCAGGTGGAGTTTGCAATTTCCTCAGGATTGGAATTTGCACTCATTTGGGTATCTTCCATGGTGCTTGTCGTGACTGAAATATCTATGGGCATTGACCTGGAAGTGTCGTCCATATTTTCTTCCAACCCATAAGTTTGGATGCTTGTATAGGGTGGGAAAATGATTTCGTTTCTGTCAGAGGACAGGACTTGTAGTGGCATCATGTTCGAATAAGATGTCAAACCCCAAATATGCCATTCCTCCCAATGTTGCTCTCCAAAATTCATGATTTCTCTAACAGCTTTGTTCGTTGAGGGGAGTTGATCGCATGGATCTAAATGAAGAGCGGTTATGGGAAGGGGGGTGGTACCGTCGGTAATAGCCAACTTGACTGGAAATGTGGATGCTGATTGAATGCCTTGGTAGGCTGATTCAGTTGATGACAACGACATCTAATCTCCGAATGTGTCAAGGTCTGAAGGCGCCGTTAGGATCCAGGGATCGGTTAGTTCATGAGGAATTGATGAAAGCATGTTGACCGATTGTGGGACCTGCAGTGACAGAAGAGGAAAACAACCTATCAGGGAGGAAGCCTTCAATAGACCGGTACCTATACTAACAAAACAATCAGTTACACCTCCTACTAGGGGTACAGAGCCGTTTGGTAATGGTGACTAATCAGAGGTGCAGAAAGACAACTGATCCACTATTATGACCTTTCCATCCAATGGAAATAGGATGATACGAAAAACAGTGGATACGATGACCATCATGGCATATGTCCAACTGTGACCTAGCAACAGATTATAGTTGAGTTTTCGGTCTACAACTTCTACATCCACTGTTATTGTTTTCCCAGTCAAAGTGATGGGAAAACCAGCTAAGTATCCTTTTGGGACAAAGGTGTGGCCGTCGAAAGCTTTAAGGGAGTTCGATGGCCTGGAGAGGGTTGGGGAACCCAAGGCGAGCCAACATGAAGCCGACATGATGCAGGTCGAAGCACCTTTGTCGATGACAGTTCAGGGTATACCTTTACCTTTCGAAGTGATATGCACCTGAAATGCAAGCTGGTGGGAAAGGGGAGGTTTACACTTGTCCATGTCAAAAATGGCAAGCATGGAATCTGTAGGGTCAATACCCTCGATAGCTGAAAGCAAAGCTTTCCTTTGGCTAGGGCATGTTTATAATACTTCGACGTCGACATGGCCGATGACACTTGCGCCAAATCCTATACAATGTTGTAGTGTTTGGCGACACGTGTAGATGTGTTGTGCATTGTGCGTTGAAGTGCCCCCTTGGGGGGTCGAATTACAAAGTCCTTAACTGGCCTTTCAATTCACAAATCATTGGCCGGTGATGGGTCTTGACCTGCAGATGATTTTGTTGCCAGAGTGACAGGAGCTTCATATGATTTGGCTCTGGTTGTTAGTTCTACCGTTTCAAATGTGTAAATGTAGAGCTTTCTTCACCAGCTGAAGGTTGTTGCGAACCATCACTGCTCCTTGATGTGGGTGGTGGTTGGTTGGCAACGAGATGTTGTTGCTATTGATTAGGAAAAGGATTTCTAAGGACTGTAGGTGTCTTACTAGAATATTTCTTGGTAAGGAAATCTGTGCATTCTTGAAGACACGGACAACACCAGGTTATGTGATCTTCAAGACAGAGTTTGCACAAATAGTTGGTGCCTTTATCCTTTTCTGTATCAGTAGGCGCAGTGGCCTTCTATTTCGGGCTGGGCTGTTTAGATGACTACTCCTCAAAAGGAGCAGTCTTGTTCTGTTTCTTCTTGTTCTTGCTACTGGATTTCCGTGTAGACTACACAGAGTTAATCGCAGTGGCAGGAAGAGCAGTCATTTTGGTAGAGGGGTCCACTGCCAACTTGGCAATGAACCCACTGAGTTGTTTTACAGTGCCCGTGGAAGTTGCACTGACGATCCCGTCAACTTGCGCTCCAGGGTGCTGAGTGGTGGGAGGATTGGGGTTACCGGAAGTGTTTGGTCCCAACTTACCAAGGCAAGTTGAGCTCTTAATTCTTTTATCAACCTAGGAAAGTACACTTAGAGGTGCTTACCTAAAATATATAGATCTAGAAGGCTCTAAAATTCTAATGGCTACCTAATGGACTAAATTAATAGTGCTTTCTACAAAAGATCCTTGAATATCCTTTTTAAATAATTTAGACATCAATCTAAAAGAAACAAATCCTATGGAATTCTAGTTGCAAACTAACAAAAGCAGAGTGTTGATGATTAACTATAATCCTATATTCTCTTACAAGAATATTGCTTCAAAGAATTTGTACAATCACAACAGTCCAAAGTAATTTCAATATAAATCACACAGTGAATAAGATAAGTAGCATTATAAACTGATATCAGTTATATCTCTTACAAGTATCATTTACCAAACTGAAAATTGAATTTTAAAACTCCATTCTTAAGTCACTTCAGAAATAAAACTAGAACTATTCTTCACAATTAAAGCTAATAAACAAATATGGAAGTTGAATATCAATAGCATTTAAATATTAATTCCAAGATCAAGATTAGTTGAATCCTCTTACAAGGCTATCTCTTCACAAAAAATTCAAGTTCTTTTTAACTGATAATTCTTCTAACATAACTTTAACTCTGAACATAAAATGATTAACTTCCAAATTCGAATTTGCAGCTAGTAAGAAAAACAGAGTAAAGATAAAGTGTACCAGCAAAGTGATGGGGGCCCTTCAGCACTCCACAAGCACACTAGGAGATGATTCAAAAGAGTGTAGCTACTAAATATTGAGACATAAAATTGTTGAAGAAGTTTGTATTAAGTCTAGAATCAAAGATACACAAGTTGTGCTCTCATATGTTCATAAAAAACCATTCTAAAACATAGTTTTCCCATATGGGTTATTTATCGTGAATCCTCTAACAAAAGAAACTATTGTTTCCCCATATAATACTAACAATATTCTATTAATTACATCCCAAGGAGGTCAAATTTAGGTTTGTTCCTCCATTTATGAAAAAATTCTAAAACTAGAAAATATCTTGTGCACAAAAATAAGGAAAAAGTGATGAAGTGGCTGGGTTTGACCAGCTTTGACTGGACACTTGTTTTCTCCAAAACTAAAACCAAATAATTATTTCACCATCCTTGTAAATTGTACTTTATTCCCATAGTCTTCAAATTTTCCCACCTATGTTGCAACATGTCAATCAATAAAGCAATCACAGGTTGTTACAACTTCCTGTGATTTTTCTAAAAAATGTCATTTAAATATAAAAATTTCAAATATAAGGAATGGAATGGAAAGGCTTACCGGAAGGGACCGGGCGTTAAGGCCATTTGTGAACTTAGGGAATTCACTTAGGTGAGCTTAAAGCCCCCTTGCTCTTACTTAGACAACCTGGACCCGGGGGAAGAAATAGAGAAAGAATTACATATATATAACGACTTTTCTCATTTCGCAAAGAGAGAATAAGGCCAAGGATACCCGTACATAACTACATAGAAAGCCTTCCATTAGTTAACGAAGGAAGAGGTATCAATCTGACATCAAACCTCCATTGAAAGGGCCTTGCAATGACCAGACATGCCCTCAAAAGGCCCTTCGAAAGGCTCTTCTTCGCTACTCCCAAGCTTAAAATAACAAAAATGACAATACATGACTTAGTTTCTAAGGATTATTGTTGACTAATAAAGGTTAAATGGCTAAGAATGATGGTTAAAAGATGAATTTGAAGTGGAATGAACAGTCAAATTTAGATACCAACATCCTCCCAAACCTAAGAATTTGCATGTCCTCATGCAATCAAGTCCTAACCTGTCAAGTGTTGTTTTCTGCTATTGCCTCTGCCTCTACTACTTCAAGTAGAGCATTTATCTTCATTTGTGCTTCATGTTCTGTTTTCAAGATTTCATACTTGGTCTTAATTTCTTTCTTCTGTTTGTAAAGTTTGTAGGCATTTTTACAAATTTGTATTTTATAGGTTGAGAGTTTCTTAAATTTCTTATTTAGTTTTTCATTCTCTGCTTGGAGCTTTTTGCTTTGTATTTAAAGTGCCTCATTTTCTGCTTTTATTACTCTTTCCAATATTTTTGATTCCTTGAGCTTTTGTTGTAACCTCTCAACCTTTTTCTCCAATCTTCTTTTCTTTTTACCTGAAACCTGTTGTTTTTGTTGCTCTGTTTCTTTGTTTTTGTCTTCTAATACCTGTACATAGTCATATTGTGCTTGTTGTAGGACATCATCCTCTTCCAAAACTTTCCTTTGCTGGCCAAACTTTCTTTTCCTGGATTTTCTTATGTAAGCAGTAAAAATTTTGTCTTGGTTGGCTTTTTCAGCATCTTCTCTCACCATCCTTCTTGTTCTGACACTGCTGGTGGATGGAATGGAATTGCTTTGTTTCAATTATGAAAAATTCCCCTCTATGGCATCTACATCAATCATTGGTTCTACATGTTGTTGCTCCTGTAAATTCTGTTGTCCTTCTTGTGATTCTCTCTGTTCCTCATTAGTGACAAATTCATTAGTGATCAAGAATTTTTCCCATGTTATACCTATCTTTTGTAATTTAGCTTCAATCAGAATTTTTATAAAGCCAAAATGATGTAAACTTGTATCCTTATTCTTCCTTTTCTTCTGCATTGTCTTAGACATTTTTGTCAAGCTTTGTAAAAGAAAATAGGGTAGAATTATAGTACAATCTCCTCTCAGATGCATCAACAACTTAATATGATAGAGGAATACAACACAGAATCTACCTTCACAAGCTATAAATTTTTGAATTATATAAACCATATCATCCCATGGATGGTTTTGGTTGAAGTAATCTTTTTGGAAATGGAGGTGGTTGGAGTGTTTTGATTTGTTGGTTTTGTTCCAAATTGTCTTGTGTTGGTTCACTTTTTTTTCTACATTGTTGATTTTCTTCTTCCTCTTTTTGTTTTTCTTGTTGTAACTATGTTTGAGAAGGGGAAGGTTCTTTATGCAATGTACGACCTAACCTTAGTTCAATGTTTTGCAGTGCTAGATTCAGGTATGAAGGTCCCTCATCGATGCTATAAGTTGGTCTGTCTATTCGGTTGTTTGGGTTAGCTATGGGCTGAGCTCGTAACTGTGTGGGTTGAGGTGGTTGGTTGGATGGTAGTTGTAGCTGAGGTAAAGTTATTTGTGGGGGAGCAGGTAGTGCTTATTGTGGATTTTGTTTTTGATAAGGTACTGGTTGCGGAGGGTATTCTTGTTGATATGGCTAAGAATATTGTGATTGATAATGTTGGGAATATGGTTGAGAAAATGTTTGTTGATATGGTTGGGATTGTTGTTGAGCAAATTGTTGAGGAAAAGAATATCCTCTCCATCTTTGTTGTGGGAATGTTTTTTGTTGTTGGTTAGGCCAATTTTTCCATGGCATAGGAACATTCCAAGAGTTTTGAATAAGCATGTTATAATTTTTTGCATTTGGATTTTGATACATACCTGGGGGTCTTGGTTGCCATGGTCTTCTAGCTCCCATGAAATACATGTTTTCCATTTTTGTACTAGCTTCCAAATTGTAATTCTACAAAATTTTCATTTTTGTATAGTCTTTAGTGTCATGGTTGTCTGTACAAAACCCACAAATTTGCACACTGTCTAAGGGACATTCTTTCAAAGCATGTTTCTTCCTGCATTTGGGACAGTATATAGATAATTCTAGTTCTTGTTCATCTTGTTTTTTCTTTGTTTTCAAGGTATCTATTTGATTTCCCAAAGTACTCATAAGGTTTGTTTTGAAGTCCTCAAATAAGTTGCCTAGTTTAGCTCTAGTTATGATTCTTGTAGCAGATTTTGTGATTTTTGATGTCATGGATCTTTTACTTCTTGTCCTACTCCTAGAGTACTTTTGGCATAATTCGGAAATCTCCTCAAAAGGTAAGTTGGAAACATCCCCTTTACCCATGATATTAAGATCATCTAAATACTCATCCCAGATGCCTTTAAGAAAGATTGTTCGAATAAGCTCAATTGGCATAGTCCTATGTTTTGAATTTTGTAGATTGTATGAGAATCTTTCTAAGTACTCCTCTAAGGTCTCATCTTCTTGTTGAGTCATTGCAAAGATATCATCTTTAGAATCTTTTGATCGACAATAAGGTTGATACTTTTTTAGAAAGAATTTTCTCATATCATCCCAACTAGTGAATGAATGTTCACCTAATCCCATAAACCACCTAAGTGCTGCTACTTTTAAGGTAGCAGGAAAAAGGCGAAGTCTATGAGCATCATCGGTATATCCATAGGTTTGGCATACTATGTCAAATTCGAATAAAAATGAGTTTGGATCTTCAGATGCCATCCCCTAAAAATTTGGTAGTACAGATGGTGGTATGTTTTTCTTTTTAATTTCCTCATCCATTTGCTCTCCTCTATCTTGAATTGGAAATTTAAATGTGGATTCCTCTGTTTCTGGCTGATTTTGATTTCCTCCAAATAGAGTATCATTGTTTTGTTTTGCTTCATTTTCCCTTCTTCTTCTTCTCCTTTCTTCCATTTTTCTCTCATATTCCCTCAGTTGTTCAAGTGTAGGTCCTCTAGATCCTCCTCCCTCTTCAGCCATTGTAATTTGTGATTTATCTAAGGTTTCTGCCTCTTCTTCTTGTTTTAGCTCTTGAAGAAAAATTTCTTCAAGACTAGGCTATTGGATTCTTATGCTACTCCCTTCAGATTTCACTATTGTAGAAGTTTCAAGTAAATTTCTTCTCTTTGATTCGCGGGCTATTAGAATTTGTCTTTCAATAAGGGTGAGCCTTTGACCTGATTTCAATTTTTCCTCAAGTTGTGCTGCTGTAACCTTTCCTATTGGAGTTGTGTATTCAGTCCTTTCTAATGAATCTGCTCCTAATGGTGGATTAGTTGTTGGGGAGTTTCTTTTGAATCTTCCTTTTTCGTCCCTAAACCTAGAAATAAATAAAAATGACTGAAATTCAAATTTAATTCTATGTTTTTGTTGTTTTGCTGATTGATTTTTTTTTTTTAATTTTTTAGTCTTTCCAGTTGCACCTCCCCAGAAATGGCGCCAAAATGTTTGGTCCCAACCTACCAAGGCAAGTTACGCTCTTAATTCTTTTATCAACCTAGGAAAATACACTTAGAGGTGCTTACCTAAAATATATAGATCTAGAAGGTTCTAAAATTCTAATGGCTACCTAATGGACTAAATTAACAGTGCTTTCTACAAAGGATCCTTTGCTATCATTTTTAAGTCATTTAAACATCAATCTAAGAGAAACAAATCCTATGGAATTCTAGTTGCAAACTAACAAAAGCATAGTGTTGATGATTAACTATAATCCTATATTCTCTTACAAGAATATTGCTTCAAAGAATTTGTACAATCACAACAGTCCAAAGTAATTTCAATTTAAATCACACAGTGAATAAGATAAGCAGCGTTATAAACCAATATCAGTTAGATCTCTTACAAGAATCATTTACCAAACTGAAAATTGAATTTTAAAACTCCATTCTTAAATTACTTCATAAATAAAACTAGAACTATTCTTCAGAATTAAAGCTAACAAACAAATCTGGAAGTTGAATATCAACAATATTTAAATATCAATTCCAAGATCAAGATTAGTTGAATCCTCTTACAAGGCTATCTCTTCACAATAAATTCAAGTTCTTTTTAACTGATAATTCAAGTAACATAACTTTAACTCTGAACATAAAATGATTAACTACCAAATTCGAATTTGCAGCTAGTAAGAAAAATAGAGTAAAGATAAAGTGTACCAACAAAGTGATGAGGGCCCTTCAACACTCTACAAGCACACTAGGAGATGATTCAGAAGAGTGTAGCTACTAAATCTTGAGACATAAAATTGTTGAAGAAGTTTGTATTAAGTCTGGAATCAAAGATACACAAGTTGTCCTCTCATATGTTCATAAAAACCATTCTAAAATATAATTTTCCCATATGGGTTATTTATCGTGAATCCTCTAACAAAAGCAACTATTTTTTCTCCATCTAATACTAACAATATTATATTAATTACATCCCAAGGAGGTCAAATTTAGGTCTGTTCCTCCATTTATGCAAAAATTCTAAAACTGGAAAATATCTTGTGCACAAAAATCAAGAAAAAGTGATGAAGTGGTTGGGTTTGACCAGCTTTGACTGGACACTTGTTTTCTCCAAAACTAAAAACGAATAGATATTTTACCATCCTTGTACATTGTACTTTATGCCGATAGTCTTCAAATTTTCCCACCTACGTTGCAACATGTCAATCAATAAAGCAATCACAGGTTGTTACAACTTCCTGTGATTTTTCTGAAAAATGTCATTTATAAAAATGTCAAATATTAATCCCAAGCTTAAAATAATGAAAATGAAAACATATGACTTAGTTTCTAAGGATTATTGTTAAATAATAAAGGTTAAATGGCTAAGAATGATGGTTAAAAGATGAACTTGAAGTGGAATGGACAATCAAATTTAGATACCAACAGGGAGCATAGGGGATAATGTCGTAGAGAGTGCCAGATTGTGAGTAAATCAAATCTAAGTGTTGGGCATGACGTATGGATTGGTCCTCTATGACTGCACCACCTAGAGCGACATCTCTAGCGATTTGTGGGAGTAGCGACTTACAGAACCAATCTGTTAAGAGAAAATCAGGGATAGGAGCTTTAACTAACCTCCGCCTACGTCTCCATTCATGGATATGGTCAAAGATGTGGGTGGAAGTATCTTGACGAAACGAAGTAAGGAGTTCTGTCCTTGTCTTATAACAGATAGGTAACTGAAAGTGCTTTAGGAACTCCATTGCTGAAGCATCAAAGGTATTCACTGATGCACGTAGTAACTCAATATACCACTTTGCAGCATTGCCAGTGAGGGTGCGGGGAAAAAGACGCAATTGGACACTGTCATCCACCATGGAGTTAGAAACACACCATAGATGGTAGGTGGTGATGTGAGTGCCTAGATCCTCCCCTTGTTTTCTGTCAAACTTAGGAATATCTGCCAGTATTTTATGCAGGATCGGCAACCATTGTAGGTTATGGTAGATGGGGTCGTTTGTCAACTTGTATAAGTTGGGGATATCCAATGTTTCCAAAAAAGACAAATTGTTGGGTGCCCCTAACTCAGACCATTGTGATGATGGATGACCTGAGGAGCTCTGCGCTCCTCCCATCGTTTGGTTCCCCATGGTGTACATGGGCTGTGTGGTGTAGCAGTTGCTTTGTTATGATGTTGTAAAGTGGATTACCATGAGGATTTTGATACTGGGGTATGAAGTTACCCCCAGTATAAGTGGTTCCCCCTTAACTCATCTGAATTTGTGAGTAGGGTGCCCCCATGGATTGGGTGGGGATACCTTGTGGATTCCCAACTGACATTTAACTGACCATATGGCTTTGATTGACAGAGGGAAAACTCATGTCAATCAACAACTGTCCATGTCTTCCTGAGAATGGTGGGGGAACTGTGACATTCCCGGCCACCATGTGCATATTGGGAACTGCCCCAGATATCTGAATCTGGGAGTTAGAACCATACATTGGTGATTGACCTTGGTTTTGGTAAACTGGGACCACACCAATAGTGCCACATTGAGTGTTATATGGAGCACTATATGTGGCACTAGTTGAAGGTATGCTTTAGTGCACCATAGGAGTGGAACCTGGCATCTGCTGGGTTCCGCTGATAGAGGGTGTTATGTGAGTTGCAGTACCTGGGACAAATGGAATTGCGGGGTTCCATATTGTCGGGTTTGTGATGACCATCGACTAGGGAAGTGGTAGAGGACTCATAGTGTCTCTATAATTCACAATCCTTGAGATGTCGACTGAATAGATGGGAGAGTTCCTCCCAGTGAAGAGTGAAGTACTGGTACGATGGGAGCAATAACATGATCCGACTGATTTGTAAGCGGAGTGTTAAAATGAGGAATAAATCCTTCCATGAAGAAATCCTCTAGAAAATTAGAATTGTCAGTCGTCCAGAACGATCCTGTGTGTGATTTAGGAGACTAATTCCTCGAAGATGAGGAATCCGAGTCAGTGGATCTTGGCAGATCCTCCACAGTGAATGGAGGAAGTCCTAACAACCTTCTGGATTGATGGTGAGGGCTGGATGTAGCCACAATAACTGGTAAATTTTATCAGATAAATTTTAAGGTGATATTCTTTAAGTCTCAAAAACGATAGCACTCAAGTACCTAAAAGGAAAAAATACACTAAAAATGACAATCAGCAAACAAAGTGAAATTACCTTATCTGATAAACACCGATTACTGGAGATGAATCCTAGTTTCTCAATGACTAAGAGAGAAGGATGGCCAAATGTACGGTTACGGTTACTTTTGAGCTTCACCCAAACCTCAGGTCGAGGGGCCAAGTACTCTCGTGAAGATGAGCACCCTCCCAAGAAATGAAGACAAAGTAGGTCCGTCCATTTGAGGTACCAAGAAAGCCCGTCCCAGTCACCTTAGGTAAGTACCTAGAAGTATTCGCCACTAGAGATACCTCAAATCACAGACATTACCAGGGGGGACATAGGCATAGACAACACGCTATGTGGGCAGGATACCTGAGTCCCCAACTCAGTTCCGAAATCCCCGAAGGGACCCCCATTACACAGAATGCCCAAAGGAGTTGTAAAAGAAGGTAGGCTACCTTCAATTACAATCCAATGTTATCCCATATTTAGCTCCGTTGTGAGTGGAGTGGTCCATGTAATATGAGTGCAGAAGGATTTTTCACTCTTTAACGAAACTAGTTTGATTTTCAACCTTGGGTAGTTGACTCACTCTCTTATCCCAAGGTCCTAATCTATCAAATTTGGTTTGCTCTAAAAAAAGAGTATCTAATTGATTTTAGTGTAAATTTTAGTGTACTTTCTTATTTGTCTTCGGAGGGGGTATTGACGTATGAATATGATGAGACTCTAGACTCAATAAACCGTAAAGAACAATACTTTGATTTTTATTTATTTATTTATTTTTTTCAGTTTCTTATGTAAACAAGTCTTATTCTACACATGTATCACTTGACATATTCAAGTATTCATCAGTGCATCTAAAGTCATTCAACACTTTGCATAACCGAAATTTCCTTTTCACAATATTCCCTAACAACTATTGAACCAAAACAAAGCAGCCTACAACTATTTCGACAGAAGGAGATGTATAGTTTATCAACTTTTCTTTCAACAAAAATTTCTTTTATGAGAGAAAAACTAAAGCATTTTCTTAAAAAATAAATTTTAAGACACCAAATTTGTTAGCATGATACTGTTGCAGATCTTAATTTAGTCCTTGGGACAAGTTCCCCCCTTTTTGTTCCACAAAATCTCTTGAAAAACATGGAAATGGGTCACTAATTCTCTATCTATGTGTAAACAGAGCTTTAGTTTGGCGACTAATGCTCCTTGTGCATAGTTAAAGAGCTTTATAAAGCTCTATATAGACCACCAACCTGCATTAGTGAGGGAAAGAGCTCAAAAACTGGGCTTTTGGGATCAGTTTCTGAAGAGAGAGCAACTTTGCAGGATGCAACAAACTAGATGGTGGATCAGAGAAGGATATGAAGAAGCGGGAAGCTCATAGAAGAGAGAAGAGATCTGAGAGGAGTTCGGATAGCCGGGAACTAAATGTATAGTCCGCAGGAGAGTCGCCAGTTTTGTTATGGGGTAAAATGCACAAGATGAAAACTACCCTTGAAAGTCTTCTCGGGACTTCTGGCAGATCGTAAGGTTATCTGCAAAAGGTACCTGTTACACACATGTTCATCTATCTGACATATATTGACAGGATATGGAGAAAGGATCACCTTTGGTTCTTTCTAGATTCACTTTGGGATCTCCGTGCGGTAAGAAGAACTCCTCCTGACTAGCTCCAAGATGATTCCTGCACAAAAGAACGAAGCAAACCAATCACAGCATATACTTCTGACAATTAATTTAAGAATCCATAACAAACATGTATAACTGTGTAACTTATTTACTCAACACAACATGCATCATAATGAACAAATAAATGCACAATATCACCGACACTTCGAGTAGTGGAACACAACTGCAATCCTATATTCAGAACAGAAGAGTGATTACAACAACCCTGTTGTATCAACCTTCCTTATCCCTTCTTCCTCGCTCTCTCTCCTTCTTTCAACTAGCTCCTTCAAGAATATGACAATATCACAATAGCACCATGCACTATCCTTCTAAATGCTCTAACCATTGTGCAATGGCCCTCTCGTTTCTTATATAGCAATCGATTTGGGGTTGCCCAACTCCACCTGTAGTTCATTTGGGTAAAAACCATGAACCTGCCTTATTTACCAGTTTTTTCCCATTTGCCTCTGTTTTCGAAGTATAATTTCTCCAAATATCTTGATTTTTGGAGTTTCCCTTCTTTTCTTGTGCAAATTTAGGGAAATAATATCTAGATATTTAATGACAACTTCGTTGGCATAACCACTTGAGCATCACTAAAGTTCACTAACGCCCCCCCTGGTTTAACAACAAGAGTTAGCAGGTTGAATAACACTCCTTTATGCTTGTAAACAAGCTTTATAAAGCAGGTTATCAGTGTACAGAGAGTGTTAGTGTGGATTCTGGGCCTACAACTATGGTCATTCTTTCTGTCATCTTGTCTTTCTCCTCTGAGTTGATTAGGAGGTCAATTTGTCCTATAACAATGTCTAGTACCAATACCCATATGTGACTCAGGTTCCATTCCAACCTGCTTATGTTCCATATGGTTCACAAGTGATGGTAAATCCACCTTACATTCCTCAAGATGGACCCTATGTTCAGCCTGGTCCATCCACTGTGCCTCGTGGATATGGCCAGATCTAATTCAGGAACTTTCAAAGTGTCACCTCAGGAAATTTCCATTTACCCTTGCATCAATAGGTGAAACCTTCGAAGTAATAGGGGCAACCTTCGCAGCAGCAAGGGTAGGTAGTGCAGCAACAAGGACAATTGCAACAACCATAGGGGTAACCCTTGCAATAGTCGCAACAAACTTTGTAGCCGTATACCTAGTTTATTCACCAGTCCTCCCAACCTATATCCTCGCAAGGTCAATAAAACCTTTACAACAACAAAGCTAGCCTTTGCAGCAACAAGGTCAACCCTGGAAACAACAACCCTTGTATTCATATCAGCAAGGTCAACCTTTGCATGGTCAAGGTCAAGTCCTACAACAACTAGCTCAAAATCCTTGTGTCCAAGGGCAATAGGTTCAAAATCCTTATGTCCAAAAGAAACAGGTTCAAAATCCTTATGTCTAGGGGAAGCAAGTTCAAATTCCTTATGTCCAGGGGCAACAAGTAAAAAATTCGTATGTCCAGGGTCAGTAGTTTCAAAATCCTTATGTCTAAGGTCAATAGGCTCAACAATCTCTTAACCCATATCTTGCTTATTAGCAGCCTATGGTAGGACAATATTAAGGCTACCCAGGACAGAATCCTCCCTATGGGTAAGGTAGCCTATATTGCGGGAAAAATCAAATGCCATATGGACAAAATCCTCCATTGTGGGGGAAAAACCCTTACCAACAAGGATGGGTTCTGCAATCTATGCCTACTCAGAGGCCCCAAATGCCTTTTAATACACAATTTTCGTTCTTGGCCACATTGGAACTCCTGGATGTGTCAAGGCTTACCAATGATCCTATCCTTCATTTGCCTTACTGACCTCTAGTTCCAACCAAATTTTCGAGCGATTGCCCGAAATTTGAGGGAAACGCGAAGTAGGATCCACAAGCCCACGTGATGACATATCACCTTTGCTTCTCCTCCAATTTGTATGTTGATGATTCTATCCATTTACAGCTTTTTCAAAGAACTCTCACAGGGGCTGCCTTGAAATGGTACATTAAATTGCCTCGAGGTACCTATACTGACTTCAACACTCTCACTACGTCTTTTCTCACTCATTTCCAGCTATTGGTTAACTGGTACTTATCTGCTTACGTTACTTAAGAAAGACACTGCGACCCATATCTCCAATCACATCCATGAATAGATGTCAATGTCACCTAATCAAGTTTGAAATTGTTGATCAGTTGCTGATAGAATGGTTTACCAAATCATTCGTCGACCCAATTGTTAGGGACATAGCTATGGGTGGGTGTGTTATAAAGGAGAAAGCCATCGCTCGTGCCTAGTATTTGGACCTATTCTACTCGTAATTTGGCATATTATATGAGATGTTACCTGATGCTCCGAGACCATCATCTAATCTGACAACATCGAGGTCTCCGGCTACACCACCTGTTGATGGAGTTATTGGTTTTGTGTTTGATGCCATCACAAAATCTTCTTCCAAGTAGAAAGCGGTCTCGAACACAGGTTCCAGTGATCCCTCTCGAAATTCACTTGGTCCTGGTAAAACCTCTAAGGTTCACATTGTTCAATATACCATAGTGGACAAATCCTCCAAGGGCAAAAAGAAGGGAAAAGGCAAGGCCAAAGCTGATGCCACAAAATAGGGCCCTTCTAAGTCATCTACTAGCGATGCTTCTCAAAGAAAGCCCAAGTATCCATGCCACATCTGTGAGGAGGATCATTACACTAAAGATTGTCCCCAATGATCTGAAGTTAGTCACTTGCTCAAAGGGACCCCGACTATCTTGGAAGAGACCTTTCCATCCCAGTAGACCCAAATAGTAGACCAACCTGAGTCTTCCACTTCCACAAGTTCCCAAGTGCTCATGATGAATATGCCTATAAATGTGGCTACCAAATCAAAAGATTATCAAAAACCTACTTCGACGGTGGGGAAAGAGAGAGAAGGTCCCCCTTCCTCCTCTATTCCATCTACCTCTTGTCCTCTCCATATAGAGCGACCTAATCCCGATTCCGCCATTTTATGGCCCTCTCAGAATGTGCTGCAAAAGTCCTCGTATAATCCAAATTCTCAAGCTGCTCAACATTATAACATCATTGAGGATTTGGTTCAAGCACCATCAGCTATGTCTACTCTGGAGGTCCTTCATAGTTGTCCTTCTCAATGGAAAGTGTTGTTATCAGCTATTGGAGGTATTGATCCATCTAATTCCAATCTCATTTGTTTTGATCTGGAAAACCATGTTCTGTGCTTACCTCATTAGATTGCCTTTCTCATTCAAGTGATCATTAATGAGAAGACCATTCACAAGACTGTCATTGATGAAGGTGCTTCCACTTGCATCATGTCTGTCTCTTGTTGGAAGGAAATTAGTTCTCCTACCCTTAACCAATCACCTAACATGTTGGAAGCTTTTGATGGACGCGATTCTTGACCATTCAGTGTCCTTCCTAATCTTGCCATTACCTTGGAAGGCAAGATAGTCAATGTCAAGGTAGAAATTGTTGATGCAAATCTTAACTATAATCTTCTACTCGGATAGAGTTGGACCCATGCTATGCATGTCATGGCCTCGTCTTTGTTCTATGTGCTCTAGTTCCCTCATCAAGGGAAGATCGTCACAGTCGACCATTTTTCTTTCTTTTCTTCTTCGTCCTCGGATGGTAATTTTCCTTACGTGAAGCATATTGGTGCTCCATATGAGAGTGTGGAGGTTGGACTTTTCAAAGATCCTGCCTTAATGGGTATTTTTTCATCTCCCACCTCCACATGTTGCCTCAGTCAACATGATCTCGGTTAAGTCTGATCCTTGGGTCATTCCCTCTCCTAATCTTTTTGATACATGGGGTGATGTCATGTTGTTAAGCCTTGCCGAGATCAATTATGTGGAGACTACTATTTCGGCTTCAGCTTTAGTACCTACCAATCATACTACTTTGACTACCTCTCTTGACATGTATTCATAATCCTCGTGGTTTGGTTCTTCAGATTCTCTCAATCCCTTAATCGAGATGTTTCCTTCTGACGAAAGTATCATGGAAATTATGTCTCTAGAGGAAGCACCATGGAATGATACTCATCATCGTTCCTCATTCTTTCCTAGCTCGATGGTCATGTCTACCTGTCTTGAGAAGTTCTCTTCTTGTTTCTCGACCCAACCACTTCAAACACCTATCATGACCTATAAATTTTGGTCGAATAGGAACATGGGTAATATTATCCAAATGATGCCTATTGACATTTCTGTTAAACCTGGTATCGCTGAAACTGTTCATATTGGGGTGACTTGTTCTCCTAATGAGATCATGCTCTATACTCATATTTTTCAAGAGTTTTGAGATGTTTTTGCATGGTTGTATGAATAAATGCCCGACATTGACCCAAGTATAGTCATGCATGAAATTCTGACTTATCCTAATGCAAAGCTCGTTTTTCAACGAATTCGTCTAGTGCACCTTAAAAAGTGGTTACCATTAAAGGGGAAGTTGAAAAAATTCTTAAACCTAGATTTATTTATCCTATCCCTCTGACAGATTGGGTGTCCAATATCATACAGGTGACTAAGGAATAAGGCACCATTCAAGTCTGTATTGATCGCTGTGACCTTAATCGTGCCTGTCCAAAGGATAATTATCCCACTCCGTTTATAAACCAAATCATCAATGAATGTGTTGGGAGTGAGATATTTTCCTTTATGGATGGTTTTTATAGTTATAACTAGATAAACATTACACTGGTTGATTGAGATAAGACAACCTTTATCTGTCTGTGGGGGACCTTTGCATATGAAAGATCCTTTTTTGCCTTAAGAATGTTGGGGCTACTTTTCAAAGAGATATGTCTTATGTTTTCCATGACATTAAAACATCATTCATATTTATTTGGATGATTGTCTTGCTCATTCACGTAAGCGCCATAACCATCTCGATCATCTTCGAAAAATATTTCTTCATTGCAGACACTATAACATTCGGTTGAATCCATATAAGTGTGTCTTATGAGTCGAATCCGGATGACCCCTCGGTTATTGTTTTGAAAGATGGAATTTGTCTTGATCCTCTCAAAGTTGAGGTTATTATTAATCTACCCCCTCCCTCTTTGTTGCATTAGCTACAAAGTCTACAAGGGAAAGTGAATTTCCTTCGTCACTTTGTGCCTAACTATGTTGAGCTAGCTTTAGGGTTCACTCGATTGCTTAAGAAAGTAACTCCATTTATTTGGGATAAGGCTGCCCAAAATTCTTTTGATGACTTGAAAGATGTCCTCATTAATGCTCCTTTGATGCATCCTTTGAACTATCATCACAATTATTTCCTCTATTTAGCTGCAACTTCTAGCACTATTGCCATGGTGCTGGTGCAAGACGATGATGAAGGTGATGAACATGTCACTTATTACCTTAGTTGCAACCTCCTCGATATTGAGACCCATTATTCTCATGTTGATAAGTTTCCTTTGGCTGTCATTAAGGTTGTTCAACGTTTTTGACATTATATTCTCCTCTGCACTATAATCGTGATTTTCTTGTGTAACCCCATGACTTACATTCTGACCCATCAGTTACTTTGGGGCAAGTATTCCAAGTGGAATTTCATCCTCTAGGAATTTGATTTGGTGTTCACTACTGCCAAATCTAAGAAATCACTTGTATTTGCTGAGTTTATTTGCTCTCTTCCCTTTGCTTCTCTTCCTATTGGTGCTGATGAGAAGTTACCTGATGAGACTCTCTTTCTAATTAGCACTCTCGATCCTTGGTACGGTGATATCATCGTGTATCTCCAAACTTCTACCTTCTGATCTGCATTGTCCAAATATTATCATTGATGCATTCGACATCAATCCCAACCTTACCGCATCATTGGGGATACTTTATACCACGTTGGTGTTGATTCAATTCTTCATCGACGTTTAACTCTCAATGAAGGTGAAAGAGTCTTGAATGACTGCCATTATGGCACATGTGCTGGTCATTTGTTTGGCTACACCACTGCTCAAAAGATACTCAACACTGACTATTTCTGGCCCTCTATCTTTAAAGATTGCATTCTTGTTATTCGCAAATCCCACGAGTGCCAGATTTACCAGTAGAAAATGTGCGCCCACGTGCTCACCTTCACCCCGTTATTACCATTGGTCCCTTTGTCAAATGGTGCATTTATTTTATGTCATGTACCCCTTGTTCAGTTGGGGGGCATGGTTATCTCATCATTACCATGGATTACTTCACGAAATGGGCTGAAGAAATGCCTACATATTCAACTGATGGTATAACGACAACACAATTTCAATTAATCATGTGATTTCCAGGTTTGGAGTGCTTCAAGCCATTGTCACTTACCATGGTTCCCATTTTCGCTATTATATGATGGCTGAGATGACTTCTATATTGGGCTTGCGTGATGACAGCTCAACTCCATATTACCCTAAGGCCAACAACCAAGTTGAAGATGTAAACAAAGTGTTAGTTACTATGCTTCAACGCACCATTGGGATGCACAAATCCAACTGGCATCTCATGCTTTTTTCAACTCTGTGGGCCTATCGAACCTTGACTAAAGACGCAAATTGATTCACCCCTTTCCAGCTAGTCTACGGTCTGGAAGCTACCTTACTAATTGAATTTGAAATTCCCTCACTCAAACTGGATGCCAAATTACTCCCCGAAACCTTGCCCCTAGAAGAGCATCTCTTGTATTTGGAACAACTAGGTGAACCCTTTGTCTCACTGCTTTACTCATTGAAGCATAGAAAAAGCAAGTTAAGTCCCATTTTGATCAGTTGGTCTCTCCTCGTGCTTTTTCTAAGGGTGATCTGGTCTTGCTATATGACCAAGCTAATGATAAGCTAGGGGCAAGAAAATTCAAACCCATGTGGCATGAACCCTATATTTTCAAGTGTGTGTTACAAAAAGGGGCCTATGAGCTGATTTATTATGAGGGTAACCCCTTGGACAAGCCCCACAATGGGCTATATCTCAAAACGAATTATGTGTGAGTCATCTCACATGGTTGCTTTTGTACATAAGTGTGTTATTAATTTTTGTGCAATTTGGTTTGGTGTGTTGTTCAAGTAGCTTTCCTGCTTATTATGTTTTCACCTGCTTTGCAGATGTCTGTGACTCCTTGCATTGGTTTCGTTGATGGTGCTTGCCGTAGTACCCAAAATATACCATCCGTTACATGGGCTATTTATGACCCTCATGGTGATTTTATTGATCTTCAAGGTATTTTTTTAGGTCAAACAACTAATAACATTGTTGAATATAGCACAGTTATCGAACTCTTGTCAGAAGCCATCACTCTTGACATTCGAGAATTGGTTGTTAACCTTGATTTCCAACTTATTGTTCTTTAGTTTAATGGGAAATATTCTATCATAAACCCTCAGATATTGAGAAATTATTTGTGTATTCATCTATTGGAAGGAAATTTTGATTATATTACATATCATCACATTCCTAAGCATATGAATATGTTAATAGATGCATTGGCTAATTATGTGTTAGATAAACATTTATGCAATATGTGAAAAACAAAACATTGTATCATAATAAACAGGAAATGTAGCATATATATATATATATATATATTATATATATATATATATATATGAAGATAATGTTTGAGTGTCATACATCAAAACCCAAAAAATAATGTATGTGTTCCAAGTACATTTGTGGCTCGCAGATCTCAAAATTGTAAATGTTAAACTATGGACTACTCGACATTGTGCTCATGATAGCACGTTACTACTCGTACTATGCGAGTCAGTAATCAGGGAATCTGATTTGACACTCCCACTATGTGCCATTGATAACGGTGTGGAATGTCCTCCATCCGGTCATACTCTGGGATGCCTCTGGTCAAGTTATCGAGATTTCGTGCAAACTCCTCCTCATTGTCGACTCCTTCCTGATAAGGAGCGATCTCAAATTTTCAAGCAATGCGTCTAGCGACCGAGGACATCCTAGTTGGTCGCTCTAGTCCCACATATGCAATTACAAAATCAAAGTGTCAGGAATGCATATATTTCAAAAAAAATAATTAAATAAATAAAAAACTATTTTTCTCACCTCCATCATCAAAATCCTCCCTCTTTGGGAGCGACATGTCAGGATTGCCACAGAAGTCAGTCACGATATATGGCCAATCCTCCCTAATATGCCTCAACTATGCAAATAAAGTGGGCTTGTATGACATGTGCTGACCCCCTCCAGTTCTGGGCATCAGTTCACTCCATTAGATCATCTGTGGATCTTGTGGCATTGGGTATTTACCTCTGCCAACTGATAGTGGAACAGTGGGATCCATTCCAAGAAGAAAGTTACCAGAACAAAGCCATATCCAAATTGCCTCGGGTTGCCTGCCTTGCATTTGGATAATTGGCATTTCATGTTCACTTTCATGGCTTTTGCCTAGTTGAAGACAGTGGGCATCGTGCATTCTATGGCATACTAGAACTTAGATTTGTTTGACTCGTGTAATGCCCGAGCCCTAGCTACCCTGTTAATGGTCAAGAGCAGCACCTTTAGTACAAGATCATGTATGGTCATGATGTCAACCTTGTCGCTTTCAGATTTCTGAGCTTCTGGACAATGTTCTTCAAGGAGCGAGTTCACGCCTACCCCAATGGGCCTGCCGCCATGTAATTGGACTAGTTCCCCTTTGCGGGACAGTCTAGTAGTGAAGTAGATTTTTGAAGTCTCTAGCTCCAACTCTTGATCACGGATCACAAATACCTCTCATCCAACGTCCCACAGACTAATCAAGTATTATAGCAGTCCATGTTGAGCTCGAAGGCCCGGTGTGAGAAAGAATTTGAGGAGCTCATAGTTCTTCAATGCATCTAGATAGTTTGGATCTTCCAATGCCAATGAATCAATTCCTTTGTGCTCTCATTCTTTCCACTTGATCACCATCTATCATGCTGTAATTTGCCTACAAACACCATGCATTAAGCTTAAAATCAGCTTTTGCAAGAGAAATTTTGGATCTAAAGAAAAAGGATTGGGTAGAAATTGAAAATTCTTCATTCCCTGCGCCTGCGTGACTTTTTTAAAAACAACAACGCTGACAATGCGAGTGCTCGTGTTATAAGCCCTCGATCAGTGCGATCTTGTGCCTAGATCCCGCGTCGACCGAGGGCGAATTTTTTTTGCAAAAAAACCCTCAAGAACTTGAAAAAATGGTTAAATGCATAAAAAATAGGTATGGATGCAAAGCTTAGGGCCTCAGCTCTTACCTGTAGCAGACAGTTCGTCGATCGACCTCCTATATCTGCTGCAATCTACTCCTGAAGATTTAGGGCACAAGTGAATAAAAATTGCTTCAAATGAGGTAAAAGAGGTAAATGGTAAAAAATGTTTTACTTTTCCCTTTTTATAAACTTTTCATTATGTTTTAGGGTTTTAAAAGCATTTTTTCTCCATTTTACCTTAGAAACAGATAATATGTTTGCTTCTTATGTAGTGACAGGTGATGGTTGTTGGTGCTATGAAACTAAAGTTGTGTTTAAGCTCTTTTCCCGACTCCTAAAAACTGAAATGAAAAGATCGCAGAGTATTTTTTCCTTTTTGACTCCTTAAAAAAAAATGGGGAATCTACTTTAATCTCTTTTCCAACTTTTGAAACATGAAAAGGTTGTCGAGCTCTTGTCATTTTGACCTCGTAAAATAGTTTTGAAACGTCCTTTACCCAATATATGTTTACCCCTTTTTCAGGTTGGGATAAACTATTTACGAAAAAGGTACTCCTTGGCTGACGTGGTTAAGAGATTCTCTTGGAAATTGTTTTCTACCTTTTCGGGCTCGAGAGACAACTTTACGAAAAGGGACCTTTTGGAGTTTTATTTTCCCTATCTTTTTCAAACTCTCTAAACATGAAAAAGATACCGAGTTTTCCCTTTGTCAAACTTGTTAATCTTTAAATGACATTGGATTTGTCATCGTTACGGACACAAGATTCTCCTTCCTAGGGCTTGTTAATATTACTAGGTTGGATTTATTTGAAGGATGGACTTATAATGCAAGCATATGCTATCCCCTTCAAGCTTGTAATAAAAAATAATTGGGGTACCTGCCAGAAATGGTGCGGGAAAATGGGAAATTTTTCTGAGTTGTGTCGGCAACTTGTCACTCTTGAACATGACACTCTTTTGCTTTGTGTCAGGTTGGGATATCCTTGCTTCATCATTGACCTTCCTGGGTTTGGGCTACCATTTTTTGCCTCTCCATTTGATCTCTGCCACATCATCATGACCTCAAATCCTATGGATCCAAAATCTCCAAACTTTGGAGTCGTGTCATTGATATGTTCAAGAGTTAATACTTCTGCAGTTTACAGCCATTCCAAATTCTCTGTATCATCTCACAATCATTGCATCCCTTGTCTCATGTCGATGATGTGGGATACATCATGGCCCTCCTTTGACGAGGTCACTTCCTATCAACTTCAACTCATTATCCGGGAAGTTGGCCAAAAGACTCCCTTATAATAGATTAGAGCTTGCATGCCCTAATGGAAAGTTCTTCTCACTCGATGATAAGTTTTCATTATTGGCTTTCGATGGAGTGATTTCATGGGTTTTCAACTTCAGTTCCTTATTCACACTCTGTGAATTGTGCTACTGGTACCTTGAGAGCCATTGCCATTATTGGTGGTTTCTCTCACTCTTGTTAACAGTTCACATCATTCACTGGTAGTCAAGAGATTTTATAGCATGTTCAACATCAACACATCTATTCGCATGCTAGAATTTTTACTTTGATCGAGTCATGTTGGAGCGCAAGACCCTAGGCTCAGATTACACAAGTCTAGGTTGCAGAGCAATGTGACATGATCATGCTTACATACAAGTCTCTTTCAGATGGATGGTTGTGACCATACCATGAGTCTATTATATGTGATCCTTCTCATGATTGGATGGTTGTGACCATACCTTGGGTTTGATATGATCCTTCTTACTAGATGACTGCGCCCATACCTTGGATCCATTTACATGATATTCTTCTAAATGGTTGTGTCCATACCACGTTTCACGTATAAGATATTTCTTTGATGTATATGTATCTATGCTTGCTTGTAGGTTTCCGACAATGATCTGCAGTTCTATGCATCTACTTATAAAGCATTTAATCCCTCACTCTTGTTCGACCTTCATGCTTTAGGGGGCATCTGTTACACAATGTTTTGTCACTATCCCTATACTTCCCATTCATCGATCTTGGAGGACCTCTAGAGTGACCCTCATATGTTTCCCTACCATGAAGAACATTTCCCTACATTCCTCTACATCTTCAGAACATCTCCCTCTTACATCATTTCCCAAGAATATTCCTTCAAACTCAGTTTACAAGACTAACGCTAGTGCTCAGTTCCTTCCCTGCGCCAATTTTCAGAGTATAAAACTAGGACTAGTGCCGAACGACGCAAAGTGAGCCATTCATCACCCACGAGGACCCTATTTTGGTAAGTTCTAAAAAATGGAGTCGAAGCTTCCAGGTCTAGAAGCTTCACGAACAGAAGTCTGGTAAATGTTTGAGCAAGATAGAGCCAAAAGAGATTGTTTGGGCTCTATTCCCCTATTAAAATGGAACAAAACAAAAGGGATAAGGCTTCTCCCACCATAAGAGGATCCATTTCCCCTCTATCAAAGCTATATAAACTCCTCATTTTACAACCTCACCTAGCTAATGAAAGGTTCGGAATTATTTGCAAATCTTGATAGCCATCTTGAGAACCTTAGCCTTCTAGCTTGTGTGTGAAGGGAGAATTAGCTTATAGTGTTTGGTTTGGAGTAAAAGGAAATAGGCCTTGAAATTCCATTGTTTTGAGGGTGAATCATGAGATGCTTATAGTGGTGCTAGAAGCTGGACATGCCAAAGGGAACCTGCAACATCAAGGCTCCGATTGTATTTTTCTTTGAAGTTTATATTAATACAACTAATGGTTATTTTCCTATATCATGTGTAATATTACATCTGATAGCGTAAAACTCCTTAACCTTTTAAGTAGATTGAATTCGATTTTATGCTATCACGTTTGTTGTTGTTTCTTTCATGTTTGTTTCAGGTATTTAAGCAAAAAGAACAAAAGGAAGCTAAAGCAAGGAAGCAAGATCACCATCAAGTGGATTAGCATTATAAGAGGTAGGCCCTCTTATTCGATTCTAATCTAAGGAAATCTACATTAGATTGTCTTGTTTGAAGCTACACCCACTCTCTTGGGCTATAGGGATCGTCTCTGTCCATAGAGAGGATTTTCCTACTCCACAGGAGGATGCATCTACGGGAGAGGTAGTATATGCTATCATCTACAGACAATTAGTGCGGTCCTTGATGTATCTCATGAACAGAAGGCCCGACATATGTTATGCAGTTAATAAATCGATTCAGTTTATGGTGAATCCTACCAAGCTTCACTGGAAAGTAGCAAAACATGTGCTTAGATACCTTAGATGCACAACAAACTTTAGGCTATGGTACAAGAGGATTGATGGTGTGAAGCTCCAAGGCTTCACTGATGCATATTGCTTATGGAGTCCATCAAACAACAAGAGAACTTCAAGAGCTATCTTCAGTGTTGAGTCAATAGATATTTCCTGGTATAGCAGGAAATGGAGATCTATTGCACTCAGCTCAATGGAGGCTGAGTATATGGATGCTAGTCAAGCAACATGTGAGGCCATATGGATGAGTAAAATTCTTGTTGGTATTTTCAATCAGGGGATGGATCCTACTATGATTTATTGTGATAATCAGATTTGTATAAAACTGTCTGAAAATCCAGCATTTTATGGTAGGTGCAAGAACATTGATATCAAGTACTATCACTTGAGAGATTGTGTGCAGAGGAGAATCATGACGTTTCAACACATTCCCACATAGAAGCATGATTCATATATTTTATGAAAGGCATTGTCAAGAGGCAAGTTCGAGTTCCACAGGTGCAAGATAGGGGTGATGCATAACCCTTTTCTTTCTAAGAGGGAGTGTTAAAATGTAGCAAGAAAAGTCTTCATTTGAATTTTGCCTTATTCAAATGGAGAAATTCAATTCTCCACATTAATAGGATGACTTGGATTGTCGTTAGCTAGAGTGACATGGCATTTTATCCTAGTTAAATTAGTAAATCGAGTCATAGGCTAGAAGTAGAGTTGTGCATGGGTTTATTCCAAAAATTTAACAATCTAGTGTAGTTCTTGTTAGTTAAACTCATTTAACTGAGCTCTAGTATTTATTGGAGTCAATAGGATTTCATTCGGTTAGTTATAACAATTGTTAAATCACTGATATTTCAGTTAACTAATCAATTTACTAAAAATAAACCCAATCATGCATGGAATTCGAATTCCCTAGTTGGAGTGGAGGAAAAAGCACATTGTAATTATCAATTTTATACTAGTTGAGTCTACATAATTTTAAATTGAGCAGGTGGTCAATTCCTTTATAAATTGTGCAAGAAAATATGGAATTTCCCTATTATTTAGGAGATAATTTCCTCCAGTATTATGCAAGGAAATAGAGGAAGGTTGAGGCTTGAATTGGCTAAGTGTTGGTCAAATCGGGCTAGTGAGTAAGTGATCATAATTAAAGTGTAGGGTGTGTTTTAGGATTATAGAAAGACATTGTAATTGATCCACATTCTCATATGAATTAATGCAAAGTAGCAAAGGGGTTATTTAGACTAATTTTTATTGATTGCATCAATTGTTTTCATAGTCTTGATCTTGTTCTATCTGCAAACATAAAAATAAAGTGTAATGAATGTATTGACATTAGTGAGAATAATGAAAATTGAAATAAATAATATAAATCAATGTAAATAGAATGGAAATGTACCATAGAAATAAGTGACTAATGAACTGTACACATAGTTTCAAAATCAAGTCTCATGCCTTGTTGCAACAACTCTTATGTTGGCATAGTTCCATACTTTGTTTCCTAGAATTTTTGTGCTCCATTATAAATCATATATTTAATATAAAGGATCTTTTTGTTCTACTATAAATCATATATTTAATATAAAGGATTTTTTTGTTCCATTACTTATAAAATCAGAGAAGTAAAACAATGTAGATACCCACAAATTTTGTAATTAAATTTTGATCTGCCAGTGTATACTCAAAACCCATATTTAACCCAATGTCAGTCAATTCTTCTAATGGCTCTTCCTTATATGTTAGCACCTATTTGAATACATTCAAGGATCGTTGTTGTTAAAAAACTTAAAATATACAAAAAAGAAACCTTGGGTTGTTATAAGGAAATATTAACGATTACTCACAAACTTTGATATCAACCCTTTTCTTCCTTTTCATCCTATTTTATGTGTTGAATGAGTTCCATTTTATTTTATTTTCTTCAATAAATATTTGAAGATTAATATTTAATGCTAAATTATTTGTTTATATGTACAAAGCCAATCATAATTACATACATTTGAAACACATTGTTGTTGAGATGACTCCTCATGTGATGGAATTATGTCCATTTCTTTGACCATATCCCTATACACATTTTTGGACATTCCTACTAGCATGTTTCACATATCAACTCGTTGATCCTTTGGGATTTTCATAATCTCCCTAAAAAAATAATAAACTATTTTTATATTGATATATGAAAAATAAATATAACAAAATTGATATTGATGAATGAATGGTTTGTAATAATATATACATATAATTCTACAAAATCATTTTAATTAGGAATATTACCTTTTGAATGATTCATTTTTTGTTGTTGTATGTTTTTTCTATTGCAAGTTTGATAGGTCTCATTAACCTCCAACACCACTCCACATGAGCAAAGGACCAATTCATCGTTTTTTTTTCTTAGAACGATATTGATTTTTTCCCTTGTTGTTTCTCCTTGTAGAACATTAAACATATATGAATTAACAGATTGTTTGAAACATGTTATATAATATTATTAATTATATTATTAACGAAAATTAAAAAAAAAAATCATATTGAATAACATTTTTTCATTCCCTTGATTCATGCTTCTGCATTTTTTCTATCAGGATTTTATGTTATTTGCACTTAGATTAGAAATAATATTATCAATCTTCTTCATTTTGTGGCTCTGCATGACAGACACTAACCTATACATATTAGTTAAACTTACATATAGTTTAAACATATTAATTTTGTAAAGAATTTGCAAAAAGCTTGCCTTCTTTTCTTTCATGGATGTGCTATCATTGTGTCAATTAATATTTTTGTTAGTTAGACAACTTCTCAAATATTTTTCTATCAATATACATGTAACATTTAATACATAAGCCATTAAATATATGTTATACATAAATCAAATATTTTTCATCAAAAAAGAGCTTTAGCAATCATTATGGCTATTTGAATAAATGTCCTCATGTGTTTAATCTACTAAACACACTTAATTTTTCAACATTGACAACGAAAATTACTTTTTTTAAATAATTTTAAATTATGATGATGTGAATTGTAATGATAAAATCACTGCCATCACTTATTGTGTTATTTGGCATAGGCACATTGGTTCGTTATATTAGGTTGGGCACATCAATAAATAGGCTAGATAGGGCTAACAGGATTCAATGGGCACATCAATAAATAGGCTAGACAGGGGGATTCAGTGAAGCACTGCCAACAACGATGCATTATATTACATAGGGTGCATAGCAAAAAAGACACCATTTAAAAAAAACAAATAGAGCCAATAGGGTTTGGATCTAATTCAATAATTGATCCCCTTACTTTACATGTCAAATATTTTATATATAGTAAGTACACAAACCCATTTACATGTCAAACACCTTATATATAGTAAGTACACAAATCCATTGAATCTAAAATGCCTAAAATAAAAAACCATAATTGTGAAGTGGTAGAGGGAGTTAAATCCTAAGGTGAAATTTTATAGTCACATAAGCAATAAGATGCAATGGTTTAAAGTAAGTATTGACTTTTTTTTTTTAATTTTATTTAAATCTAAATAGGAATAGAGATCGTAAAAAAAAATACTAATAAAATCAATAGTAAATTTTTTATTATGCAGTGTTTTTAAATGTTTGTTTATTTTTTATTTTTTTATTTTTATTTTGAATATATCTAATAGGAATTGTAAAAAAGTGTTAATAGTAAAATCAACAGTAAAATTTAAAAATTTTGTTATGCATGGTTTTGAGTGAATTTAAAAAAAAAATTATGCATGGTTTTTGAGTGAATGACCATTACCTTTCAAATTCTGACTCTTTCTGCATGGTTTTGAGTGAATGACCATACCTTTCAAATTCTGATCTTTCTGTGGTTCCAAAAGATTATGTTGCTCAACAGTGCTCCTAATATGTCTTTCTTGAAAATGGTATTTCTTTTAATTAAACCCTAACATAAATTGTAAAAAAATGTATTAGTAAAATCAACAATATTTTTCTTTTACTATGCATGGTTTTAAGTGAATCACTATACTTTTCATCTTTTGATCTTTTGAATTGTTCTGCTACTTCAAAGCATTTTGTTGCTGCACAGTGCTACTATTATATCTCTCTTGCAAATCACTCTCTTGAAATATTGAGAAAAATAATAAATAGCCAATAAATTTTTACTATTTAAAATACTTTATGAAATTACATTTCGAAAAATCCGTTTCCCTTCATTTTTCAACTTAAAAAAATAATAAAATAATCATTGATGCTTCTTTTCACTTAATCTTAACATCAGCTTGTTCCATAGTAAAGAGCATCGATAAGTAAAGTGCACCGAAATTATAGAGGCACCAAATTTTATAAATGAACTGACATGATATATATATGAAATCCCAAAATGATGCGGTTAATATTTTAACACAACGATGTGTTTTGTATGTAAATGTATTGGTCTTGTAATTCTTACAAGAGCACCAACATGGTGGAATTTGTTTTTATTTTTGGAATTCTTAAAACGGGTGCGGGTTGATGTTGTTTTTAATTTAAACTCATTTACGTTGTTTCTTATAAGAAGGTAAATATATATATTCTAAATGTCAGAAACTCGTGTGGTTATTATTTTAATGCCTTGGTGTGGTTTTGATTTAAACACATCCGTGCAATTCCTCCCGATAAAAGCATTGATATGGTTTAAAAGTTATCCAAAATTTTATTTTCACATAAAATAACATATTCATCTCAAAGTATTCTTTAGGATGCATCTACATGAGTTACAGTAGTTCATAGTATACATTTTCTGCTTAAAGTTAACTCATTCTTGAAAAATGGTTTGAAAAGTATATTGAAATTCATATTGTGGTTAAATGGTTTTTGAAAATAATTTTAGATATGTACACAAAATTTTATTTATGATTTTGCTTAAGTGTTGGGAGAAAAACTCATAATATCAAATAGGAAATTCTTTAATTTCCAGCTCATTCCAATTTGATTTTTTTTTTTAATTCATGTCGATTTGAATAAAAATGCATCCAAATTTGTGGGATCCTGATTCAGAAATATTCTTCCATTTCAAAGACATCAGAAGCTCTTATTAGGAGAAACATATCACAAGCAGTTGGTAGATAAAAATGGACAACCACTTCACCCTGCCAATTGGAACATGGCATCTTCCAGTTACAATCCTAGATCAACAATGGTAATAATATTTTGGTATAATCTAATTTCAGCAAACCAATTGCATTTACGTTCTTACTAATACTATTGATGTACTAGTGTTTAATAGTTTTTGAAAATATGATTCTATTAGTGATCAGCAACCCACCTGTCATCTTCCAGTGCACCCCACTACAATGTCAAATTGAGATAAAGTTTTATTAAGAGAAAAACTCATAGAGGAAGCATACGAAGAATGGTTGAATCAACCACCTATTCAATTCCCACTATGTCTAATTCACAAATTAGGAATCACTATAACAATAGTAGTTCTTCATCACAAGTTGGAAATGGAGGCAATAAAATAGAGGTTGGTATGGATGATACTTATAGGATATGGCTTCCATAGAGGAAATGTTGTTAGATGCATTTCAGAATGATGAGCTAGGGGATGATGCTCATATCACTAATACCTTATTCGAAAGCCTATAATCAACTTCCACGACCCCTCTCTTTGGACATATTGGCAAGTCAAATTATACTCAAATGGGGACAACGATGTTGCTGTACAACTTGAAAGATAAGTTTGGCATGTCGAATGCATGTTTCTCAGCAATATTGAGGTAATTCACCTCTATGATTGATAAAGTCCCTTATATTTTGAGAAATCTTGTCACACAATCAACATTAAAAATGGTCAATTTTATGAATCTTAAATATTGACATTGTACAATTATATTCACCACCATCTGCAGGTTATTCAAATATAAGGTTCTTCTGAGTGATAATATATTTTCGGGTACCTGTGAAGAATCAAAATAGTTGTTGAAAATGTTTGGTGTTGAGTACATATCATATCATGCATGTTTGAACGATTATATTCTATATATAGGAGAATAATAAACAAAGAGATATGTCTGAAATGTGGGCATGGCAGGTATGATAAATAAATAAAATAGGTAAATCACATGGTCTTCCTCATAATGTATTGAGGCACATTCCTATAATCCCAAGGATTCAAATTCTCTTTCGTTGCAAAGAATTAGATTTGTTGCAGGGACAACATTCCTAACACAGAAGTGACTTGGGAGTTAGGTGAATCCCAACATATTCAGTATCCATGTCATATAGAGGATACATGGCCTGAAAAATTCGAGGATGAAGTATGAATTCTATGATTCAACATAACCATGGATGGCGTCAACCCATATTCCCTCCAAAAATCCAAATATTCTATTTGGAATGTAGTAGTAGTCAATAACAATATGCTCGCATGGTTTTTTGTGAAGAATGAACATCTTATGTTGGCTCTCATAGTCCCTAATAGAAGAAAAACGGAGAATATGGATGTCTAATTAAAACCATTGGTAGATGAATTGAAGGGATTATGGGAAGGGATACATGTGTATGTTGTATCAAAACCCATCGCAACAGAGGAGTTTTACATTATATGGCTTATGTGATCAAACTGTACATGATTATCTAGGATTATGATTTTTTTATGTTCCTTGGTATTGCAACAAGAATGTTGCAACTCCCAAGGCTACCAACTTAAATTATCAACCTGGGGTTCGTACAAACTTAAGAGGTGTCATAATTGTATGCGCAACATGCAATGTGTCCTTATTTTTTTGATCTGATGCAATGAAGTGAATGTAATGAAATCAAACACTAACCTAATTGAAAAAATAGAAACATTAGTCTACTTGCAGAAGGTAAATTAATACTCTAATTGCAAAATGTGGAATGTTGTTTTGCAAAAGGAAATTTGATCTTTCCAACAATAATTCTTGTAGCTAAAACCTTATGGAAGCATGAATTCAATATTCAAGTCTAATATGATTTGCATTGATGAATCACCCTTTTTATCACTATGTTCAAGGAAACTTAGCTTTAGTAACATAATCAATGTACATTTCATAAGAAAACATTCATTGTTATTCAAATGTGGAAATTTGTCTTCTAATTCTAATTGCAGATTTGTACTTAAGTCTTACTCAATCATGGAAGTAGATCCTAGGGATCATTATTCAAGCATAAGAGACAAAAACCAAGCTTTTGGAGCAGATCCGGTCAAGTATACACATGCTACATGAGTGCTACATGAGGTGCTACAAGAGGCCATGTTTTGCTACAGGAGGCTATAACTTGCTGAATGCCTAAGTAAATAAAATGAAAATGAGGTGGGGATTTTTTTATTATTATTAATTATTATGTCTTAGGAATCCATTCCAAGTGGAATAACTCCACAATAACCCTGTTAAGATGTGTTAAAAAATAGCATAAAATTACTACTCAAAAAACTAGAAATTCAAGAACTAGTGAGCTAGTTAACCTACCAAATGCCTAACCTAATCAAGTTAAAATGCTATAGGGTAATTTTTTTATTAGATTTCATTTTTTATGATCCAATTCAAGTGGAATCAACTCAAATTAAGCTAATTAACGTGTTCTAGGAAATAGCAGAAAATTGCTACTATTTCGCTACAAAGTACTTCCAGAAATTCTAGATTTGTGAACTAGTAAACCAATCCAAGTAGCTCAATGATGATTGAATTTTTTAATCTATTATAAGGATGAATAATTCTTGTGAATCTATAATAACCTTTAAAAAAACTCACTTTAATCATTTAACCAATTTTACCTACAGGAAAAGAAGCATGAATAGTAAATGAAAAAATAAGAGATGCAAGTGAAAAAGACATTCAAATGACATAAAAAAAATTGTATAAGAGGGCTCTAAGGCTCCTTGGATGGCCAATTCCAAGTAAAATCAGAGTATTATGAAGGAAACCAAGCCTTAGAAAGTAAAAATGGCACCAAAATTCATTATTTGAATCAAGCCAAGCACATCCCTACTAGAAATGAAAGTTGAGTTGCTAAATAACACGTTTTCTTCACATGAATATTAAGAAATAAATACCCCTAGAGGAAAATTCGAATTGGTATGGGGAAGCATTATCCTTGAAAGGAGGAAGCTTTTCTTTCCAAAATCCTTCAAATAGTGGATTTGGTTCCCTACCCTAAGAATTTGTATTAAATGACAAGGAACACATTCCTAGATTTTCTAAATCACTGGAGGTCGAAAATTTGTGCAATAATTTCATAATATCTTATTCATTTATTATCCAATATTGATCCTCCTGTAGCAGGGAGAGAGTCCCTAGATTATATCCTCCAAATCTTCATAATCTACCCAATATTCTCACAATATTACATAAAAATAAATAATATCAGGCACAAATATGCAATTATATATAAACCTTCCTAATGACCATGTTAAAGTTAAATATATGCCATCTAATGTAAAAACAGAGCTTTAATGTTCTGAAGGATGGTCATATGGGCCTTAATTTATGTCTGATTTGGAGGCCCAACATACCTCCCTACTGAAAGTGTTGCTCATCCTCTGAGCAACTTAGTGACCTAATTATGCCTCATTCATGGCCCTAGTGGCCTCCCTGATCTTTCTTGTAGCCGTCCAACACTTTCATGTAGTGACTTTATGCCTTCCTATAACATCTTTATGCATTCATGTAGATTGGATTATTCTTATTTTAGGTTTTTGGTCATGGATATCCTAGTGCTTGGCTTCTTCTTAGAGGCTTGGGGATCCTTTCTTTTGGCTTGGAGGGAGGTTATCTCTTTATTTTGTTTCTTATTCTCCTTTTATCCTTTGTTATGATATTTTTCAAGCACATTTTCTTCTAATTCAATATTTTATTTTTCTTTTCCACCATCTAATTCTTCGACAGATCCATCCCTAACTGTCTCTTCAATTCCAGAAATGCCTCTCTATCCATGTCAACAAATTTTTTCCATGTGTTCTCAAGTTTTGTGCAAGGGAACCTTGCTGCTAACTATCAATTTTAGAGCAATTAGGATTTCAACTTATGGCAAGAGGAGGAGTGCTTCATGTTGATGAGTGAGGTGTGCCAATTTCAAAGCAAGTTTATTCTCCCATTATAATTCTCATCCTCACAAGAAAACTCCACACTTCAATTTTTTTTTCTCAAGGTTTTGCTATAGTGTGTTTAGTGGAAGAATTTTGCAAAAATTTATAGAATTTTTATTTGTAAGAGGTGAGAGATCAAGTACTTACCCATTCCTTACAGACTCCTTCAAAATTATAGGGTTTTTTGGCCAATAATTCTCAATATAGGGCCCATGTTTTTTCTTTTTGGACAATATTGTAGTAGGAAAAATGCCTCCTATAGCACCTACTCTATCTCCTATAGCACACAATACTATAGTAGCCTTGTTTACCCTATAACAGTTATGCCCGATCCTATATCACCTATAAATCAATTATGTATCTCTTCTGTAGCACCCTAGGCATCCCTTGGTATGATCTAGATCAACATTTGATGCCTCAATAAGCCTCTCTAATTGTTTTGGGAATGAGCATCGATACAAATGAAGTTGAGCCTTGTCCTTTTATTTCTTTTTGTGGTAGTGGGCTCAATGCACTCGCTGATCTGGTCCTCATTCCTCATAAATATCACTTTCCCCACTTTGACTTCTCTGCATTTCATGGGTATTTGAGCAAAATGAAATCTCAATAGTCAAGGGTGGCCAAGTTTGACGGCCATCTACAACCTATAAAACCTTCTCTTATATGCATTGAAAGCAATATTTTTTAACCATAATATGCTCAATAGGAGAGGTGAAGAACAATGCATACATGTGCCTACCTATCATATCAAATTGTTGGCATTGTCTGCATGCTATATCTGGTCCTCGTAACATGATTATATTGAAGGTATTGGTTTCCTTTGCTTGCTTCTGCACAAGACTTCATAGATTGATGATTATTTGACTGATAAAATTGTTGTATTTGCAGGTTTCTTCCTAGTGTCCAATATGTTGTTGGTGGAGTGGATGGATTGATTCCTATGGAGGGTGTGCCCCTTCTCAACTTCATAAATGGCTTCATGATGCTCAAGGTGGTTGGATCTTCTACTCTTTGGGTGAAAAAGTAATTGATGCCAAATTTTGTTGTAACTATACAGACTTCTACTTAATTCCTATAGTCTTTACTTAATTTCACTTTTGAGACCTCATATTGCATGTAATATTGAGGGAAAGTAATAAAAGGTATACGGAGAAGGTTAAAATCATCAGGAAGTGGTGTAGATTGTGGAAAAATTGAAAGCAAAGCTTCCGTGTGTTTTTTTATGTATGGAAAAGTGGAAATTGAAGCCGGATTTTGGATAGATGGAGAGGATGGGTGATGAAAGTGATGTTTGTGGACATATCTCAACATTTCCTAAAGAATACGAGACCTTTTGGCCTCTTTCTCCAATAAAATATGCCTCCTATAGAACTTCTAGTTGCTCTTGTAGCATTTCAGTTCAGTCTATTGTAACATAATTGTTTTATCCATATCTCTCAAATAGTAGACTAGATTGACTTGGAATTTTTTGATCATGTTTCCATCATCCTTATGCACCTCCTCATAACAATTATTGGCCAATGGATGCACAAATTTTGAGAAAAAATAAAAATGGTTGTATGTGATGGAGGTTGTGTGCACTAGAATTTCCTAAAATTTCTTGAGCATGTTACCATCATCATTAGGCATCTCCCCATGAAACATATCGACCAATGGATGCATGATTTTAGAGATATGGTAAAAAAAAATTATGCCCTATGTATTTTTGGCCTCTTGTAGCAAAATAAAAACCCTCCTGTAGAATTTTAGGAAAGCGAGGAAAATGAAAGGGAAAGGCTTGGACATTATGGATGGATGTTGGAAATGGATGAGGGTGACATGTCTTTGGTCCTTTTGGAGCATCTAGGAAAAGGAGGAGAAAGCCCAAGTTTGAGTTCCTTTAACTAGGTTTTTGATCAATTTTTTCTTTTGGTGCTAAATTGTTCTTGTTGTTTGCAAATATTGGAGAGAAGTTGCATTGATCAAAGAGAGATACATGGAGAAAATATTTTTTTTCATTTTTTCATTCTTTCTTTTAGGCATACTAGGTACCTCAATGAATTTTTCAACTAATAGGTTTGCCTAGGCGCCTCAAAGGACGTTTTTGCCTAGGATATTTTATTTTTCTTTATTTTTCTCTTTTTTCAACCCATTGACAACCTCATAGAGTTTTTCAATCAATGAGATAATATCAGGTGCCTCAAAGGAGATTTTAACCTGAGATTTTAATTTTTTTCCTCTTATTTTTAATTTTTTTAATTTATTTTTTCTCTCCTACTCTACTTTAAATAAAGAAAATCTCTTTCAAGTATAGGAATACTTATAATGGAGCCATATGCACATCAAGATGACAAATAAAATCATGTGTAGGCTCAAAATATATGCTTCGAGGTTATGAAACTAGCTTAAGAAATACATAGAAAAGATAGATCAATGCCTTAGAATTCAGCCTCTTCGAGGGGGAAACCTCCTTTACATTACGTAAATGAACAATTCTTTGATGATACAAATGAAAAGACCTCCTTTCTATATATAGGAGTCTAAGGGGTCATAAC
>APFE030257215.1:138279-168183 GCA_000404065.3 Pinus taeda
TTCAGCATTTTCAGTTTCCTTAATTGTAGCACAACTTACTATTTTTAGCAGTTTTTCGGGTCCTGAACTTCCAGAGCCGTTTTGAGGCCCTAAACGACGTTTTTTGGGAAATCCGGGGGCAACACGAGTCCATGGAATGGACTTGTGTTGTCTATTCCAACAATGGTAGTTCTCAGATATATCTTTCTAACGAGCTATCATACGCGTCAAACGGAGATCGTATGCCAAAGTTATGACCTCGGGAAATTGATGTACCAATTTACCCAAAATGAGGCCCACAATTTGGCGTTTCATCTTCTAAGGGTCGGTTTTGGAATGTGAAGGGTTTTCCATTGTTTCTCAATAATAAATAGGCCTTCGAGCCTCATTGTAACACAAGTTCGGAACAGTTCAGAGACATGTAGCCGCACATCTTTTCTCAGAGATAAGCTACCATCGTCCTAGCTGGTTTATTTCCAATTCTGGTTGTAAGCATATTTCGGTATTTTCCATTAATGAAATGAAGTGTTATTTCCGCTGCATCTCTTTATTTATGTTTATCGCATCTCTGTATTTATGGTTATCTCTGTAATCTATTGCGTTCCTGTTTAAATCCGGATCAATTTCATATTAGTTTGGTATCAAAGCATGGTTGATTTGAAGGTTTGATTATGTTTGCAAGTCTTTTCTGATGCTTACAAGGTTAAATATGAAAAGAGGAGGAGTGCTTGAAGAACCAAATACTCAAATTGGTTGAAGGAGGTCACAAACCCCTCAAAATTCACCAGTCATGGCACTTGAAGAAGGACATGAGATGATGTGTGAGGATGAGAGAGGTTTCAGAAAGGATTTCTTTGATATGTCTCAAACCTTGAAAGTTTTGTTTGAAGAGAGGGCTACAAGGTTGCAAGGAGAGAGATCAAATAAACAAAAAGGTAATGGAGGATATGGGATCAAGCCTCCACCTCCACCTCCTCCCTCACCTCCATCTTCAAATTCACACTCTTCTACTTCATCCCCTTCACATACTCCTCCAAGGTGTTCAAAAGAACACACTAATTCTCCTTTGTTAAATCTGGATGCCAAATTTGAATTTCTTATGTACAATGGAGAAGTAAATGCTGAAAAGTTGGATAATTAGGTTCGTCGGATTAAAGTTTATTGCAGGATTCAAAGGATTAAAGATTATGTGACTAATATTCAACTTGCTTCTCTTCAATTAGAAAGTGCAACTCTCATCTAGTGGGAGGCCAAAACTCAAGAAGACTTGAAGAAGTGCTAAAATTATCTCTTCTTGGAATGATTTTGTAGATACATTAAGAAGGCAATTTGATCCATTATCTTACATGCAAAAGGAAATTATGGATTGGAAAAAGTTTATAAAATCTAAAGGACATAGTGTTCAAAGTTATACACAAGAATTTAGAAGAATATCTTTAATATTTGGTGTAGATTTGTCTTCATGAGACACTCTCCTTAAATACATAGGTTGATTACATAGTTATTTGACACATACAATTCTCATGTTTAATGCTACCAATCTAGATGAACTATGTGTTTAGGAAATTCATTTAGAAGCAAGTGGGAAAAATGTTCCTCTAGAGACTAGAAAAAGCCATTGAAATCTGGAGACAAAGGAAAGGGGATGTTTAAAGGCAAAGGAAAAAATAATGTTGCAATCAAGAAAGAGGGGAAACACTCACATGCAAAAATTGTTCAAATGAAAGCCATGATGAATATAATTGTTGGAAATTACATCCACAATTGAGACCAAAGAAGTTTAACAAGGGGAAACAAAATTCTGCTAAAACAACTCAACAAGATCTGGGATCTAATTTAGGAGATGAGACCAAAATCATAGCCATGGGAATGAAATGTAAAGCTTCTATTGCAAGTACTAGTTCTTTTAGTAAGCCTATTGAGTCTAAAAATGATAAAGAAAGAATTGAGCTTTTCCATAATAGGATCATTGCAAAACGTACCAAAGTTGATATTTTGTTTGATAGTGGATCAAAAGTTAATCTTATTTCTGAAGCTATTGTCAAGAAACTAAACTTGGAAACTATACCTTGTCCTAAACCTTATCCTTTGGGTTGGGTATGTGACAATTCCAAATTGCAATTGACACGAAAATGTAAACCTAAATTTTCCATCATTGAAACTTTATTAATGAGGTAGAGCTTGATGTTGTACCACTTGACATATATGGGATTGTTTTAGGGAGTCCATACTTGTATGACCAGAAATCCATATTCTATCGCCGTGAAAAAAATATTATTTGTTTAAATATGGAATTGAGTATATTATTAGAGCACATCACAAGAAAATGAATTTTTTTCTTGTAAGTGTTGGTCAAATGAAAAGGTTTGTAAATTCTAATAAGAATTTTGTATTGTTGATGATCAAACCCAAAGCTACTGCTGAATCTAAAGCCTTCCAAGGATGTGATGTAAAAATCAAGCACGATTTAGTTGAAGTTGTTAACACATATGATAAGATGTTTCAGGAACTTGAACAATTGCCTCCTAAAAGAGGAATCCAACATGAGATTCAATTGCAACAGGATGTACCTCTTCCAAATATTGGCATGTATAGAATTTCAGTCTTAGAGAATGCAGAGATCAAGAAGAAAATTCTAGAGTTACTTGACAAAGGGGTCATTAGACCAAGTACATCTCCTTGTGGGTCTCCTATTGTTTTGGTTCCAAAGAAGGATGGTACATGGCGCATGTGTGTAGACTTTAGAGTTTTGAACAAAATCACGTAAAGAACCGCTATCCTCTTCCTTGTATTGATGATTTGCTAGATCAATTGAAGGATGTTGTTTATTTCACTAAGTTAGACTTGAGAAGTGGTTATCATTAGATCAGGATTATCGAAGGTGATATTTGGAAGACTTCTTTCAAGACAAAAAAAAGGCTTGTTTTAATGGTTAGTTATTCCATTTCGGATTTGTAATGCACTTGCATCATTCATGAGAGTTATGAATGATGTGTTGAGACCATTCCTTGATGATTTTTTCATATTCTACATAGATGATTTTATGGTTTTTAGTAAGACTCGTGAAGAGGATGTCAAGCATGTTAATCAAGTTTTAGATGTCTTAAAGAAAGAGATTATATTTGAAGATGTCTAAGTGTGAATTTGGGAAAACCTCTTTTGTTTATCTGGGTCATATTGTTTGAGGGGGTGAGTTGAAGATTGATCCCTCAAAGGTTGAAGTTATTCTGAATTGGCCTAAACCCAATAATATAAAAAAGGTTAGGAGCTTTTTTGGATCAACCCAATATTTGAGAAATTCCATTGCTAACTTCTCATCTATTGCAACTCTTCTACATTCTTTGACAAGTGTGAAACACATTTTTCAGTGGGAAGGCAAGCAACAGAAAGCCTTTGTTATGAAACCAGCTCAAGAAAAGATAGAAAAGATAGATCAATGCATTAGAATTCAGATTCTTCGAGGGGGAAACCTCCTTTACATTACATAAATGAAAAATTTTTGGATGATACAAATGATAAAACCTCCTTTCTATATATAGGAGTCTAAGGAGTCACAATATAACCCAGCCGACCTAACAATAATAAAATGAAGCCACAATAGTAACATTAGTGGGCTTATATGGGGTACAATAGTAACAATATGGGCACTATGTGGGTACATCAATATAATAAGTGGGTTGTACTAATAACAATAAGGGTTACACTAGTAGTATAGGGGCCTAACATGCCCCTCTCCTTCAAAAAGCATTGTCCTCAACGCTTGAGTAGTTCTTGATGCTTCTGTATAAAATTCTTGTTGTCCCATGTGGAATCTTCTGCTGGTAAGTACTTCCACCTGATGAGATACGTTGAAATTGATCGATTTCTTAGCTGCTCCATATGAGGATTCGGTGCATCCTGTAACCTGACTCTAGAAGTAGCATCTGCATCTGCCAGGCGTGCATTTTGTGATTGTATCAATGCCTGCACTGTGGCATCATCTCGTTTTATAGATGGCCCTGCTGATGAAACTGATGAATGCACCCACACTGGGGTATTTGCAGACAGATTAGAACCTCTTTGATGTAATGCTAGCATCTTGCCATGCAGTAAATTAGCTAAACCATTTAAGTCCTGCTTAGCATGTTCTTGACTACTTGCGACTTGATGTCCCTGCAAAACTCTCGATCCAACTTGATAGTTGCATAGAGAAGAACTTACTGTGGTGACTGCAATATTTGTACCAGGGGAACTACACCCGCGTTTTGATGCATCACTTGCTTTTCTGGCAACACCATGCGCATCACTGTCATTTGTCATATTTTCAGATTTCATTACCTGAAGACTGGCAATGGACCTTGAACCATCAGCCTGCTTTAATGAGGCCCCATGCATGAGTGTGCTATTTCTTGAGACCATTTCAAGTAATCTGGACTGTGTTACTTCTGAACCAAATTTTGTACCTGCAAGGGCTAGGTCACTGGATGTGGTAACAATTAAACCTGACCTTATGGAGCCTTGTTTTACTTCTGGAGAAGGCAAACTAGCTCTTCCATCACCACTAGAATTTAATGTGCCATGCCCAATCACTTCAGATTCAGGATTACGAATAGATTGGCAATTATCTATCCCTTGACATATTGTAGAATTTGAAACCAACTATCTTACTGACAAAGCCGATGTAGCTGATGTAACAGTCCTGCCTTCAGAAATTAAGTTCTTTGGAAGCCCTTCATCTCTTAGTCTGGGATTATCTTCAGCGTTATTTGATTTAATCTTGGTTTCACCTGGAACAATTGGCGAGGTAGTGGAAGAGGACACTGATGCCACAGATATTCTTTCATGTGACAATAAAGCACGAGGAGGAGCCTCATAATCACCGACCCATCCAGGGCTAAATGAATCACCTGGGGGCAGAGCTCTCCTTATCTTCTGAGCTGCAATCTTCCAGGCAACTGGTCCAAGGTTTGCAGCAAACCGAGCAAGACTTCTTGCATAAGCATGTTCTGACCGAATTCCAACAGGGATTAGCTGCTTTGACTCCCCATCTAGAATAGTAAGTATTGAGTCATTTCCATTCTCTAGTTGGTTAAATGGCCTGTAAGTAGCACGACGGTTTTCTTCCAACTGCAGTGGCCGCCTTCCATTTCTCCAAACCGGTTGCTTAAGAGAAGACACTGAATGTTCTTCTGCTTTCTCAGAATTGCTTTCAGCCAAGAATCCCATACCATCTAAATTTCCAAATAGATTTCCAGGCTTTTCAGCCTTCCATATCTTGGTGCTATCCTTTTTCTTCTTGATATGTCCTTCTATCTCTAGAGTTTTAGGAGTGTTAATTTCTTCCAATCCTTTACAAGATATGGTCGGATTCATTTCTTGACGCTCAATGTGATCTTTCACTTCTTGAACATTTTTCTCCTTGATATGTCCTTCTATCTTGATAGTTTGAGTGGTAGTTTTGACCAATGAATTACAAGCCATTGGTTGATTCATTTCTTCTTTCTCGATGTGATCTTTCACTTCTTGCACCTTTTTCTTCTTGATATGTCCTTCTATCTTGAGAGTTTGAGGAGTGGTAATTCTTGCCAATGCTTTACAAGATATGGTCTGATTCCTTTCTTCTTTCTCTAGGATGGGGTCCTGGTGTATATCCTCTTGTTTTGATGGTTCTTGATCCTTTTCTTCCTCCTCTTCATATTCTATGTAAAATAATTTCTTCTCAGCACACTTATGACCTTTTAGTGCATTTGCAATCACAATTGTAACAAAGCCCTTTTCTCTTTTTTCTTACCAAGTGTTGTGGTGGTAAACCCTTTGTAGGTTGTGGAAAGGCTTAGGAGAAACAAGCACTTCCAATCTTTATAGCTGTGAGGGGTAATACTTCTTTGTTGCCATAATTTACTTTCCACTATGGTCACAAAGCCCTTTTAACTCTTTCCAATTGTTGTTGGTGTTGCTCTAAAGAATGTGTTGCTCTTTGTATTCCTCATAATGTTGCTATCATTTCCTCTGTGAGAATTGACCCACGTAACCAGTCGTTACGAGAACAAAGCCCTTTATACCATAAAAATTGATCTGGTTCTAAATATGAAGATGCAATACATACCTTTTGTAACACTGAAACACCATGTAGATCAAAATATTGTTCCATCTAACGTATCCATTTTACCGGATCCTTGCCATCAAACTTCCTCATCTTGCTTTTTCTTGATTTTAGGAGCACGATCTTGAAATGAATGTAAATCCGTACTTTCAAATATTTAAGTTTTGAAATTGAAACTCATAGTAGCCCTCTATATCCTCTTTCCAATGCCACTAGTCTGACCCCAATTGGATTCTCCAATGAAGAGTTATGTCAAATCTCCCACAGTGACCTGATTATAGACCTTTTCAGAAGAGCGAACTTGTATGAAGTGCCACGACTCACTGTTTCAAACTTTGACTTTGAAAAATATATAAATGAAAACTACAGTCCGTCCTCTTTCTGTACCTTCTTACGAAATTTCAATCCGATGCTCAGAAAGAAAGTTATGACGATTTTCCCCAGGTCACCTGTTTTGAGTGTAATTCAGGATTCTGCAAAAAGGCCAACTTCCTCAGATCATATCTCTGAAAATGTCTCGCAAAAAGCTCTGAAATTTGGACCCAAAGTTCAGCGCCAATTCTTCCCAAATGGGTTTTTTTTAAGACTTCTGAAACGTCCCAGAAAAAAAGTTATAGCGAAAATTCCACGATGACTTGTTTGGAGCAGCGAAACCCTAGAATCCAAAGCTCTGATACCAAATGTTATGAAACCAGCTCACAAAAAGATAGAAAAGAGATATCCATGCCTTATAATTCAGCCTCTTCGAGGGGGCAACCTCCTTTACATTACATAAATGAACAATTCTTGGATGATACAAATGAAAAGACCTCCTTTCTATATATAGGAGTCTAAGGGGTCATAACATAATTAGAGACGACATAACAATAATAATGTAGGGCACACTAATAACAATAGTGGGCTTCTATGGGGCACAATAGTAACAATATGGGCACTACATGGGTACATCAATATAATAAGTGGGTTGTACTAATAACAATAAGGGGTTACACTAGTAGTATAGGGGCCTAACATTCGACATGTACCTAAATTTGAGAGACCAACTTCTTTGACTAATATGAGATTAGGAATTGTTGAACAAGAGTGTGTTTCTGCAACTTAATGATTGTCTGAAACCATATTTCAATATAGTTATGATGCCCCTGTCCACTTGCACATTTGCTTCTCTTTCTATGTCCTCTTCTACCATGACATTCAAATATTCCTCTTTTTGTTGATTATTCTTTTGAAAACATGGAGGATCTGATGGTAAACATGAGGGAACTTTCTCAATCTTTGATTCTGTTGTATTCTCTTCATCAAGTGCATACCATGATTCTTTGGTCTTCTCATTTGAATCTTCTTTTTCTGAATGTTGTCCTTCAATGACATTAGGAGAATCTCTTTTTTGCAATACTCTTCTTGAGCTAAGATGAATACCATTTAGATAAAGAGGATTTGATTGGAAGTACTGTACCTCAGCATTGTAAGTGGGTTGAGCTACTTCCTTGTGTGTGTTTGGAAATGGTGATATAAGTAGTTGAGTGGGAGTGGATATTTGAGATGGATTTGGTTGATTTTGTGGTTATGGTGGAGGTGGATGATAGGGATAAGATGGATTTGGGTATGGAGGATATTGAGGAAACTATCGAGGATATTGTGGATTGCTCCTATAAGTTCCTTGCCAACCTTGTTGCCAAGATTGGTTTCGAGGTTGAGATGACCAAGGTTGCCAAGGAAAGAGTGTGTTCCAATTACTTTGAGATGGATGTGCATAATCTTGAAATTGTGAATTAGGTTCTTACATCATATCAAGTTGATTAGGTTTCCATGCTCTTCTTGGAGCTACATAACACAACTTTTTTGGTGATTGACTTGCTCCATTGTCCTCTTGGTAAACTTCCTGAAACCTTGGTAATGATGAGAAATATGTAATAGCACATGATTTTGCATGGAAAAAACAAATATAATCATCTTCTTTTTGCTCAGATTTCATTCTTAACATTTTTATTTGTTTTCTTATATTGCTAAGAATTTATGTTTTAAAGTTATCAAGCAAATTTCCAAGTTCATCTTGAGTCATCGATCTTGATGTTTATTTATTTACTCTTGCCCTTCCTCTTGATATGTGCTTACATGTTTCACAAATTTATTCAAATGATAGTTGGTATACATCACATCTACTCATGAGATCAAGCATATCAATCCACTCATCCCCGACTATTCTAAGTAAAAGGGTTTTTAATGTGTCAAATCCTAAATGATACGATTTTCCTCTCTTAACATTATACATAAATCTCTCTATTAGATCCTCAAGGCTCTCATCTTCTTTTTGGGTCATTCTAAATATTTCTTCTTTAAGATCACAATCTTTATATTTTTCTAGAAATGTATTTTTCATAGCATTCCACAGTCTTATTGAATTATTACCTAAACTCATGAACCATTGAAGAGCTCTATCCTTCAATGTTTATAGAAAAATTTCAATCTTTGAGTGTTTGGTAAGTAACCATAAGATCTACAAAGTATTTCAAATTCAAAGAGAAAGGTTTTTGGATCGTCTGGCCTCATACCATGGAAGTTGGGAAGGCAAGATTGAGGGATGTTCTTCATATGAACATTGATATCAGTATCTTGAATGGAAATCCAAGAGGATCTTACTCATTGTCATCATCTCCATCCATTTCTTCTACCATCTTTGCCACCTCTTCTTCTTCTACCCACAAAATTGGATGATGATGTGGCTCTTACTACACCACGTGATCAAGTGGGGGGTGTGGTATTGAAGATTTTTTTTTTAAATATTTTTTTGAATGAAAACACTAATGCAATGCAATTTTTTTGTTTTTGAAATGAAAGATGCCTAATGCAATTTTTTTGTTTTTTTAAAGAAAGTAAAAGAAATGAATCAACTAGGGAAGAAAAATGCATACTTTGACACCTCCCTAAAATCGGTGCCAAAAAGTGATGAGCCTTAGTATTGCAACAAGAATGTTGCAACTCCAAATGCTACCAACTTAAATTATCAACTCGGGGTTCGTACAAACTTAAGAGGTGCTTGCACTTTATGTGAAGCATGCAATGTGTCCTTATTTTGTTGATCTGATCCAATGAAGTGAATATCATGAAATAAAACACTAACATAATTTAAAAAATGGAAACATTAATGTGCTTGCAAAATGTAAATTAATACTCTAATTGCAGAATGTGGAATGTTGTTTTGAAAAAGGAAATTTGATCTCCTTAACAATAATGCTTGTAATTGAACCTTAAGGAAGTATGAATTCAAGAATAAAGTATAATCTACTTTGAATTAATGAATCAAGCCTTTTATCACCATGTTCAAGGAAAATTAGCTTTAATAACATAATCCATGTGCATTTCTTAAGAAAACATTCATTGTTATTCAAATGTGGAAATTTGTCTTCTAATTCTAATTGCGTATTTGTACTTACAATGAAGGAAATGTGGCTTTATAGTCGTATTTGGTCCTCCTAAATCATGGATTCAAAGCCTAGGGCTCATTATTCAAGCCTAAAATACAAAAGCAAAGTTTACATGTGTTACATGAGTGCTACAAGAGGCCTTGTTTTGCTACAAGAGGAGATAACTTACCGAATGCCCAAGAAAATATAATTAAAATGGGATAGAATTTTGTTTTATTAAGTAGGATTCATTATGACTCCATTCCAAGTGGAATAACTCCAAAATACCCCTGCTAACATGTGCTTAAAAATAACAGAAAGTTACTACTCTAAAAACTGGAAATTCAAGAACTAGTGAACTAGTTAACCTACCAAATGCCTAACCTAATCAGGTGAAAATTCTATGTGGTGAATTTTTTATTAAATTGAATGTTTTTATGACCCAATTAAAGTGGAATCAACTCAAATGAAGCTCATTATAATGTTCTAAAAAAAAACATAAAATTACTACTATTTTCATACAAAGGACTTCCAGAAATTTTAGATGTGTGAACTAGTAAACCAATCCAAGTAGCTCAATGATGAATAGAACTTTTCAAATATATTATAAGGATGAATAATGCTTGTGATTTTGTAAATAACCTACAAAAAAAGTCAATTCAATCATTGAACCAATGTTACCTACAACAAAAGAAGAATGAATAGTAAATGCAAAAATAAGAGATGCAAGTGAAAAATACATTCAAAGGACATAAAGAAATTGCATAAGAGGTATCTGAGGCTCATGGGATGGCCAAGCCCAAGGAAAATCAGAGTCCTATGAAGGAAAACAAGCTTTTGAAGCTAAAAATGGCATGAAACTTCATTATTTGAATCAATCGAAGTACATCCCTGCTAGAAATGAACGTGGAGTTGTCTAATAACATGTTTTCTCCATAAGTCTAAGAAATACATACCTCTAGAGGAAAATTAGAATTTGTACTTATAAAAATTTGTGGGGAAGCATTCTCCTTGAAAGGAGGAATATTTCCCCTCCAAAATCCCTCAAATAGTGGATTTGGTTCCCAACACTAGGAATTTGCATTAAATGACAGGGAACACATTCCTATATTTTCTCAATCACTAGAGCTCCAAAATTTGTGGAATAATTTCATAATATTTTATTCATTCATTATCCAATATTGATCCTCCTGTAGCAGGTAAAAAGTCCCTAGATTATCTCCCTCTCCAAATCTTCATAATTTGCCCAATATTATCACAATATTCTTCAAAAAAAAAAATGGCACAAATATGCAATTATATCTAAACCTTCCTAATGAACATATTAAAGTTACAAATATGTCATCTAATGCAAAGCAAGAGGTTTAATGTGATGAAGGATGGTCATATGGGCCTTAATTTATGTCTAATTTGGAGGCCCATTAGTTTTCTTTAGTAGCTTACATTTTTATTGATTTGTTTATATATGTAACAATACTTTTTCAAATATTAATTTAATTTGTTGCAATTGTCCTGATCTTCATGATCGCTAACATGCCCCGTATACAATAAAATATGACGTCTTGTAACAAAAGGATATCATGGATGTAAATGTTGTAGACCTTCTCTGAAGGCTAGGTGGTCCAACCACTTAAGAAATCCAATGTATGACTACTCTATGGTATTCTTCCCCAGAAGCATGCCCTTATAGAAGAGAAGTATCTACTTTCAATGGTAAACCAGAGAGAACCCAAAGGCCTACAATAATGACACCAGTTTAATGGCTTAGAACATATGAGAGAGAGAAGGAGAAGGAGTTTCCATAAATGTTTGATTCAAATGGGGAACCTATGTTCGGTGACCCAAAATTCTTCGACAGCTATGTTGAGAAATTTACCATTTGGATGAAAAAGAAATCTATATTTTATGAGCTCCCATATTGGGAGCATCTTAAGATTTCCCACTTACTAGATCCATGCATATATTTAAAAATGTTTCATCTTCTCTATGGGGGCACATATGATCGAACAAAAATGACACATTGGTTGTTAGGAGAGATATTATTTATTCAAAAACTAAAAATAAACATTGGACAAGATAAGAAACTAGAGGAGAGCTTGGTCCCTCTTGGTCTTTCAAAGAAGCTAATGTCCCATGGATTTTAAAGAAAGAAGAACTTTCTTTGGAAAAGGAAGTTATAATTAATTTGAGGGTGCCTTCTTTATATGGGTCTTCACAATTACGCTGCCTCACTATGGGAGAATGTTTGTCGAGGTTGAAATTGCATGACTATTTGAACCTTCTAGGAGTATGTTTGTCAAAAACATGATTTTATTATTTTTATTTATTTTTGTTTAGGCATATTTTATAATTAATTTTTGTATAATATATTGTTTACTGTGCAATTTCATTATCCTCTGCTTGTGCATGGGTGTGTGAACCATGACTTCCCCTAATACACACGACATGCCATATCTAACTTATCTACATTTGAACATTGGCTCAAATCAAAGGTGATTCATATGGCTAACATTCCAGGGTGGCATCAAGAGATCGCTGAGATTATTTGTATGTTTGAGAAGGAACTGTTGATGAGTTTCATGGACTTATAGGTTCATATTCTAATTCATCTAGCATATGAGTTTGAATTAGTTAGGGTGGTTTCTCATCATTGGATGTTCTTTTAGAGAGGTGCATGAAGAAATTGAAAGGTTTTATTTGACAAAGGGAAAAACCCAAAGGGTCTATGGTAGAGGGATATATATTATTTGAGCCTTTCTATTATTCCATTGAATACATCAATTATATCAATAACACACCATGTGCGATGATTTTGGGACAACAAAACGGGTGAACACAAAAGAGAAGGGGAGCTTATCCAAATGAATGGAAAGAGGTGCATGATCAAGAGTAAGTGGCTTATCATTTGTCAAACTTCTACACAATAACTATTCACATTGAACTTCATATTAATGCATATTTTGATCTCATACATACTATATATGTTGGTTTGATTTCATCAACAAATTCATAAATTGAAGCCATAAAAAAATTCATTCTTTACAATATGTAAGCGACACAACCATGGGTCGCAATGTAGGAGTAGAAGAGGATGAAATGGGATAGTGATAGGAAATAATTCAAATAGTTGAATGGTAGAAGTGTTCATTATCCTAATCATTTAAAAGAAAATATGCTAATGGAATGCCCTAATAGTTGGGTTTTTATCAATTCAGAGATAAATACATGCATCTGGTTTTTACCCGCTTGTTGAAGTGGACACGCTAAACATAGGGATTAGGTGCAACAACTTAGTAATAATCTCTTTCTATACATTTTGAAATTCATATTGCACCTTTGAATTGTAACATTTGTATTTTATATTTTTAATTATGTTAGGGTTATTAAACACATGACACTGTGATTTTTTCACTTTTTTATAGGTGAATTTGTTCCCATCTATGTGGGCATACGGACATAATTTTCACACATAGGATGTCGATGATGGATACATGACATAAAACTATGGAGTGGAAGTCGAGTTCAAACAATCTAGTCATGTTATCCACCACGATCAAAACTTAATACAGGGGATATTAGGTTACGCCAGAAAGATACAAGAGATCATTTAAGTGGACTTCTCTTCATTTTAATGTATTATTCTTAGGTGTAAGTGCTGGGACACCTTTGATCAGAATAATGTAAAGTAAGATCGCGATAGTGAGCTGATATCTATCGACTCTAGAAAATATGTGGCGCTAGGGAGCGTTACATTTTCCCAAAACACTGCAACTGGGTGTTTTTTAACAAAGATGTGTTGGATAGGTATTGGAGGTTCATATTAAGACACAACACTAGATCAAAACATATTTTTGATGACAATTGTGTTATCATGTCAAGGGAGGAAGATAATCAGGGTGATGACAATGGAGAGTGATATGTACTTGTGTTATTTCATCATTTATACTATTGTTGTATGTTTTTGTTTTCTTTATTTCACTAATTATATTGTTTTTTTATTCATCTTGTTTGCATTTTATATAATTGGTAAGATTCACAAATGGTTTACACATTTTTTTGTAGTGGAAACATTTTGACACTTAAAACTAAGTATTTCTAATTGTATAATTTATAATTTAAAAAATAAATTTTAACATATTTTCTTATTGTGTTCAAATCTAATTTACTATATACTTCTTCTATAGGCTTTAGATAGACATTAGGATGGATCAAAATATTGTAATTCTCAGCATGCATTATCAATTTATAACTATATTTTATTAAGATATCAATATAAATATACACATATTATATCCTTTCTCAAATGACATTGTGAGTATCAATATAAAATAACTCACAAAGTGATAGAAAATGGAGAATGAAAATCATATATGTGTTATATATGTGTGTTAAAATACTTACTACAACCATCATCAAAGTTTTTCAATATAGTAAAATAACCTCCCTTATTCTCACTATGCAACACACCTCATTAAATATAAATGCAATTTAAAACATGATGCACAATATCTATGATAATAAGGATTCAAGGTCAAAATCCTTCTCAAATAGGAAAATGTGAAGAATATAAACAAAATGAGAAAATAATGACTTTAGAAACAACATTGAAGATTTATTCTAGATTTAGATACTTATTGGTTTATTAATCAGTTCACATGTTTTTTCTTCTTGTTTATTTCAAAATCAATATAAATCATGTAGTGATAAATCCATAAGGACTTTAATAATGAAAAACAGTGTATTAATATGTAAGATTAAATTCTTAACATGAGAGGTAAAGTCATGTTTACTATACTTAAATTCTAGTTCTTGCAACATTATGTAAACTAAAATGAGGTCTTATGCATGTATAAAATGTTGATTACATCTTGTTATGGACCATAAGAAAAGAAAATGGGCTTACATGGATGCATGAGAGGTTTTAATTTTTTCTTCATGGATAATGGAACAATTTCGACTTTTATTTTCAATGATAATTATAAATAAAAGTGGAATTAATAAATATTTTATGGCTAATAATTAAATGATAAATAATGTGATGGTGATTAAGAGACATTTGTTTGAATAGACTTGGTGATGCATTTTTCTTTCCTATTTAGATTATGTAAAATAAATATCTATTTTTATTTATTTATAAGTAAATCATTTAAAGTAGACATGTCTTTATCATTATGAACAAGGTAATATTAGCTAGGAGAAATGTGAAAACACGAATTTTGGTGACTATCTCATGATAAGTATGTGGATCAAAAGATTGTAATTCTAACCATAAGTTATCAATTTATAACTATATTTATTAAGATATCAATCTAAATATACTCATATTATCTCCTTTCTCAAATGACATTGTGAGTATCAATCTAAAATAACTTGCAAGGCGATAGAAAATGGAGAAGGAAAATCATATCAGTGTTATATATGTGTATTGAAAAGCCTACTACAACCATTGACAAAGTTTTTCAATATAGTAAAATAACCTCCCTTATTTTCACTATGCAACATATCTCCATAAATATAAATGTAGTTTGAAACGCATTGTACAATATCTATGATAATAAAGATTCAAGGTCACAATCCTTCTCAAATAGGAAAATTAGAAGAATATAACCAAAATGAGAAAATAGTGAATTTAGAAACAACATTGAAGATTTATTATAGATTTAGATACTTATTGGTTTATTAATCAGTTCACATGTTTTTTTCTTGTTTATTTCAAAATCAATATAAATAATGTAGTGATAAATCTATGAGGACTTTAACAATGAAAAAATTGTGTAATAATATGTGAGACTAAATTCTTGACATGAGAGGTCAAGTCATGTTTACTATATTTAAATTTTAGTTCTTGCAACATTATGTAAACTAAAAGGACGTCTTATGCATGTATAAAATGTTGATTACATCTTTTTATGGACCATACGAGAAACAAATGGGCTTGCATGGATGCATGAGAGGTTTTAATTTTTTCTTCATGGATAATGGACAATTTTGACTTTTCTTTTCAATTGTAATCATATATAAAAGTTGAATTAATAAATATTTTATGGCTAAGAATTAAATGATAAATAATGTGATGGTGATTAAGAGGCATTTGTTTGACTTTCTAATAGACTTGGTGATGCATTTTTATTTCCTATTTAGATTATGTAAAATGAATATATATTTTTATATATTTATAAGTAAATTATTTAAAGTAGACATGTCTTTATCATGGTGAACATGATGTAATATTAGCTAGGATAAAAGTGAAAACATGAATTTTTGTGACTATCTCGTGATAAGTATGTGGATCAAAAGATTGTAATTCTAAGAATGAGTTATCAATTTATAACTATATTTGATCAAGGTATCAATCTAAGTATACTCATATTATCTCCTTTCTCAAATGACATTGTGAGTATCAATCTATAATAACTCATAAAGTGATAGAAAATGAAGAAGGAAAATCATATATGTGTTATATATGTGTACTAAAAGGCTTACTACAACCATCATCAAAGTTTTTCAATATAGTAAACTAACCTCCCTTATTTTCACTATGCAACATATCTCCATAAATATAAATGTAGTTTAAAACATGGTGTACAATATCTATTATAATAAGGATTCAAGGTCACAATCCTTCTCAAATAGGAAAATGAGAAGAATATAACCAAAATGAGAAAATAGTGAATTTAGAAATTGTAGGTTTTAACCCTATACAAAAATTACCTACAAATGAATTCTTAAAAATATAAAATATACAATGGTGAGAAACACAAAAAAATACACAAATATTTTCCCTTAGATCCAAAAACTGGGACTACCATATTGCTTTTTCATTATGTTCCTTTTAATGTTACAATACATATATATACATGTTGAAACATTCATAAAACTCAATCCATTAACCTTGGATTAGAACATAACCATAGTTCCTTTGACTAGATCTACAAAATACCATGGGCAGAAAACCATCATGCCCAAAACCATGTGTGAAACCCATGCACAAAACCATAGGTAGGTCTGCCCACCTAATATAGGGTCCAAACAAAATTCTTGTAGTTCTATCTTGGACCTTGTATAGGGGGCTACGAGCCCCCTAAAACCCCTTGACAAGGGGGTTACGCCCGACACAATGAACAAGGGGCATAGCGCTCCCCATGTGACCCCTCTCCCATGTGACTAGTCATGGAAAGAAGATAACACACACCCAACATTCTCCCACTATTGTTTTCTTTTCCACACAAGGGGTCATAGGAGATCTTAGTCATTGTTCCAACCTTACAACACCCATTGTTTCTCTACACCAAGAAAATTTCTCGGTGCTCATAGACTTCGTCAATGCATTTGCAACATTCTTCAAAGTGCCCACTTTTACCAACAACACCTTTTTGTCCTCAACCATATCCCTCACAAAGTGATACTGAACATTAATGTAATTTTTCATTGAATGATAAGCAGGATTCCTTGCCAAGAAAATTGTACTTTACTTGTCACAGGCTATCCTTACAGCGTGTTGTACTAACCCCATACTTGAACACAATCTCTACAACCAAATTGCTTCCATGCTTGCATGATTGGTTACCATGTATTCTTCCTTTGTAGTTGAAAATGTCACTACAGACTTTCCCTTTCTCATCCAACTAACTTCACCTCCAAATAGGTTAAACACATACCCACTTGTAGGTCTTCTCTGATCTCGATATCCAAGCCATTATGCATCAAGAAAGCCACAAATTTCCAAATCTCTATCCAATATTAGTATTCCTTGGTAGCTCAAACCATAATCACTAATGCCACGCAAATACCTGAAAAGCCGCTTCATTGGTGTCCAATGCTCCTTCCTTGGTTTTGACATAAACCTGCTCAATACTCCCACTGCATGTACAATGTCTGGTCTAGCATAGACCATTGCATATAGAAGGCTACTAACTACTCTTGCATATGGAACATGAGACATATTCTCTTCATCTTCTCATGTCTTGGGACACTATTCAATAGATAAATTTACACCTACAATAATAGGAACCTTCACTAGTTTACTATCTTGCATATTGAAAATATGTAGAATTGTTTCGATATACTTCCTATTGTTTAACTAGAGCTTCCTCTTTTCCCAATATCGTTTAATTTCCACGCCCAAAATATAGTTTGCAGCACCAACATCCCTCATGTCAAATTTGGAGAACAATTGGGTCTTCAAATCTTGGATAATTTCTTTGTCATTTCCAATCAACAACATATCATCCACATACAATGCCAAATAAATAACACGGTCACCAATTAAATTAAAATACACACAATGATCTTCTTTTCTTATGGTGAAGCCAAGTCCCCGTATAAATGTATCAAATTTTTCATACCACATCCTTGGTGACATTTGTTAACCCATACAGAGACTTTTTTAACTTGTATACCACTTCTCTCTTTCCTTTCACCACAAAGCCTTCAAGTTTCTTCATGTAGATCTCTTCTTCCAAATCCCCGTGACGAAATTTTTTCTTCACATCTATTTATTCTACCTCAAAATCAAAAGCAACAATAATAGATAAAAGTAATATAATAAACGATACCTTGGAAACATGTGAAAAAATATCACCAAAATCAATTCCTACCACCTGGTAATAAACTTTTTCTACCAACCGAGTTTTGTATTTCTCCACATTTCCTTTTACATTCATCTTCTTCTTAAACACCTATTTGCTTCCAATGGGTTTCCTTCTAGCCGACAACTCCACTAGATCCAAAGCCTTGTTTGTGTCCAAAGATGCCATTTCATCAACCATGGCTTCTTTCCAGAGTCTTCCATCCTCTAAATCTACTACCTCCCTAAGAGTTCTGGGATCATCATTAGTAATAGATAAAGAAAAAATTCACCAAAAAGAAGATGGAATATATCTTTCTGGTTGCCTTCTTTCTTGAACTCATCTTCTCACAACTAAAGTTTCTGGCTCTTCATCTTCATCTTTTGATTATTATTCTGTTGTAGAGTTTGATTCTTCCTCCTTTAGCTCAATCTCTATATTCTCAGGTTACTTTGGTAGGAATTCATTTTTAATAACATATTTCACCTCTCTAAGCACCACATCTCGGTTGTACACAACCTTCCTTATTTATGGGTTCCAAATCTTATAACCCTTTGAACCATCCTTATACCCATTAAAGATGCACCTTTAAAATTTACTATCCAACTTGATTATTTTCTCCTTTGGAACATATACATATGCATCACATCCGAATACCCTTAGATGTGAAAGATAGGGTTTCTTACTAGTCCATGCCTCATGTGGAGACTTATCGTCCAACTTTGATGAAGGTGATCTATTAACTATGTAACATCCAATTTCCACTGCCTCTATCCAGAATTTCTGTCTTAACCCAACACCATTGAGCATGCTTCTTTCCTTCTCCATCAATGTAATGTTCATTCTTTTTGCAGCTTCATTTTGTTGAGGTTTGTATGGAGTAGTATTCCGTCATGCTATACCACACTTGTTACAAAACTCTTCAAATTTCTTCTTGTAGAACTCTCCACCATTATCTGTCCTCAACACCTTTATCTTTTTCTTTGTCTGGTTTTTCACTAGAGCCTTAAATTCTTTAACCTGTCAAAGACTTCAAATTTATTCCTGAGGAAATATATCCATGTATTCCTTGAGAAGTAATCTATAAATGATACATAGTACACATACTTACCTAGTAATCAAATTGACACAGGTCCAAACACATCACTATGCACAAGCTTTAATATCTTTTTCACCCTCTTAGCACCAAAGGGAAAACTCACCCGATTCTACTTCCTATATACACAATGCTCACAGAAATCAAAATCAAGAGAGAAATTCAGCATACCTTCTACCATACCATTACCATGAATTATTTGAAGGTTCTTTCGAATATGTGAAAGCCTTTGATGCCATAGCATGGTATTTTCTCAAGAGACCATTAGATATTCTACTCCACTTTCAGGAACCACAGAACTGTTGCACCCATCAATAATAGTACTACCCAAAAGCTTGTACAGAGTTCCAATATGGACTCCCCTCATCAATACCAGTGCTCCTTGAACCATCTTGCCAATATCTTTCTCAAACACTATTTTTACACATGCACCATCCATATTTCTTATAGAAATCAAATTTGTGGCCAATGTAGGAATATGCATAACACCTGGAAGTGTTCTAATCCTTCCAGCTTGCAACTTCATCTTGACTTTTTTGTGTTTAACGATTCTATCTTTCCTGTCATCCCCTAAGAAGACATCACAACCGTCATATTTCTCATACTCGCAAAACCACTCCTTGTGGGGAGTGAAGCAAAAGGATGCATCTGAGTCAATCAACCATGCCTCATGATCTACCTGTGTACTTGAAGAAGAAGCCAAGTACACATCCCCACCTTCATCTGAGGTGGTTTTCACCTCTGTAGAAGGGGCATCATTAGATCCCTTTCCTTTCTCAGTAGCTTTAGATCAACAGTCCTTTTTGAAGTGCCCTTCCTTTTTGCATTTCTAGAACACTTTTATAGGTTTTCCTGGAGATTTAAATCACCCTTTATATTTAGATATCCCACTCGAGGACTTATTTTTGTTTCTATTATGGGGTCATCCTCGTACAGACAAGGTGTCTCCATTCTGACCCTCCATATTTTTCTATCTCATCTCCTCTGATAGCGAGGATGAGAATATTTCATCAAAATTCAAGTTAGTTGTATTGCTACCTATTGCAACAATCCCATGAATCCAATAGAGAACATAGCAAACTAATGCACTTATCTTCATCTGAAATTTTAATATCAATAGATAACAACTTTCTTACCACAATATTTAAGGTGTTTAAATGTTCACTAAGTCTCCATCCTTCATCCTTAGGTTATACAATATTTTTCATGGGAATCATTTGTTCACTAGAGACTCAGATTGGTACGAAGTCCCTAACTTTTCCCACAAAGCCTTTGTCGTAGCTTCCCCCGATACATTCAAAAATATTGAATCTGAGATACACAACCATATTGTGTTCTTTTCTTTCTGATCCAACTTTGCCCAATCTTCAGCTAACATTTTTGTCAGTTTAGTACCCAGATCTATTGTGATCCACCGATCTTTATCCACCAACAGATCCTCCATCTTGAGTTTCCACAACTCAAAACTTTGACCATTAAATTTCTTGATCTCTATCTTTATACTACTCGCTATTTTTTTCATCATAAGAATCAATCTTGCAAATCTTCCACTAAACAGGGTTTACCATAGGCCTAAGAAAAACCCCTCAGTAGTAAAGGTTTCCCCTTGAAGTTGAAACAACTCTAATTCCAAATGTAGGCTTTAACCCTATACACAAATTTCCTGCAAACCAATTCTTAAAGACAAAAAATATACAATGGCGAGAAACACAAAACAAATGCACATATATTTTCCCAGGGATCCCAAAACCAAGACTAACAAATTGATATTTCATAATGTTCCTTTCAATGTTACAATACATATATACATGACAATGCATTCATAAACCCCAACCCATTAACCCTGGATTAGAACATAAATGTAGTTCCCTTTACCAGATCTACAAAATATCATGGGAAGAAAACCAGCATGCCCAAAACCATGTTCAAAACCCATGCACAAATTCATAGGTAGGAGCGCCCTAGGTCCGCCCACCTAATATAGAATCCAAAAAAAATTCTTCAGGCACTGCCTTGGATCCCGTACAGTGGGGGCTACCACCCCCCTATTGCACTTGACACAACGAATAGGGGGGCTAACACCCCCACTATAAGCCACCCATGCATGTGAGTAGTCGTGGAAAGAATATAACACACACCCAACATACACAACATTGAAGATTTATTCTAGATTTAGGTACTTATTGGTTTATTAATCAGTTCACATGTTTTTTCTTCTTGTTTATTTCAAAATCAATACAAATCATGTAGTGATAAATATATCAGGACTTTAACAATGAAAAATTGTGTATTAATATGTAATATTACATTTTTGACATGAGAGGTAAAGTCATGTTTACTATATTTAAATTTCATTCCTGCAATATTATGTAAACTAAAAGGAGGTCTTACGCATGTATAAAATTTTGATTACATCTTTTTATGGACCATAAGAGAAACAAATAGTGTTGCATGGATGCATGTTAGGTTTTATTTATTTCTTCATAGATAATGGAACAAATTTGAATTTTATTTTCGATGGTAATTATAAAAAAAGTTGAATTAATAAATATTTTATGACCAAGAATTAAATGATAAATAATGTGATGGTGATTAAGAGACATTTGTTTGACTTTCTAATAGACTTGGTTATGTATTTTTTTTCCCTATTTAGATTATCTAAAACAAATATCTATTTGTATGTATTTACAAGTAAATTATTTAAAGTAGACATGTCTTCATCATTGTGAACATGATGTAATATTAGCTAGGAGAAATGTGAAAACATGAATTTTAGTGACTTATCTCATGATAAACATGTGGAAAAAATAATATTTCTTGAGTTTTTCTTTAAGAAATAATCAAATATATTATATTATCAAAAAGTTAAATCTAATATAGTATGCTTTTTTTATTATTTAACTTGTATTTATTATTTAAAAATATATAAATTTAAACCACAATAGCAAATAAGAACCAAAATAGCACCAAAATGACGTACACATCAAAATACTTAATCTCTTTTAGTGATTGATAAATATGTGATTAAGATGAATCTATAGTGGTTTTTCTATCTCTATATATAAATCGACCATAGTGTAATTTTCATTGTTTCTATCTCTATATATAGATCGACCATAGTGTAATGTTTCATTGTTTAAATTGTATTTTTGAATAATTTATTATTAATAATATTTATATTAAAAAAATTACACATTTTCATCTTATTAAGAACTAACTAAAATATTTACATTTAATTATTTTTTCCTTGTGAGTATCAAAACTTTTTACTAATTAGGTTAGAATGAATTTGAATGAACTATCTAAGTAATATAAAAATATTTATGGTAATTTTACATTTATAGTTTCAGCCATACTAAACTTTGTAATTTATAAACAAATATTTGATTTTTTTTAAAGTAAGTCATTTTGCATGTAATTGCATATATAAAATTTTGATATAAGTTCACCAATACATAATCTATAATAAATATTATTTCATAAAAATAAACATCATGATGATAATCATCTAAAAAACATAAATATCATCTAATGTACACATTCAAATTCACTAGTATCATCTAATTATATACACCTCTAACACATATAAACGACATTAGCTAACACACAAATCTAATAATGTAACAGGGCTTCATCATCATGATCACATATAACAAAACACAATTTAATATAAAATCATCACCACATACATCCTCAAATTAATATACATCTCATGTCAAATAACTTCCATCACATACATATATATCTGCAAGCACATTAAATGAACACACACACACACACACACACACATATATGTACAAACAAGTCAAACAACTACATCAAGTCAAATAATTGTCATTGGATATCTGATACAAGAGATGTAGTAGTGGCAACCTGGTCTGTAGAAAAAGACGATGGATGGTCAAATATTGCCTCAACAGTCAAACGCCAAACTATCAGGAAGAGGAGAAGGTGGCTAGTCTGCTCTCTCAGAAGAAACATGAGGCACCATGCCAGTACTAGGTGATCATCATGAGGCGAATGATGATGAGGTGGAGTACTACCAGAAGGATCACGGATACCCTGAACATGATCTATTTTGGTAGTACTATGAGAAGCATGATCACCACCTTCATCATCATGAGCCGATGGGAGAACATTACATGAAGAATCATGTGACATATATTTTGCATGCCTTGCATACCTCCTCACTACTAGCTTAGTAGCTCTAATGATATGACGCATAAGAGTCATCATATCACACATATAGTCTTTGAAGAGCTCCAGGAGCCTAGGATCGACCCTGATGTCACGAGCACTCGTAGGGAAGACTCATTCCTCAACCAAAACGCTAGAAAGTTGGTTGTAGTAGTCCATGTTAAATCTAAGACCAACCTTATGGGCCCGAATGCCCTCACCACCCCTTTGGATATCAGGATATGCCTCACCCTCTTGGGCCTCACCCATATCTACATATGATCCCTCTAGTAGGGGAGGAGACATGCCCCCAATGAATGTGTTGATGTATAAAAAATATATTGTACACAACGATGATTAGAAAATTTCATTAAACAATTTAATAAAACAAGTTAAATAATGTGCTAGAATAAATTTTATTCTAAGTAATTAAGACAATAAAATGAAACTAGATTAATTTAAAGTAAAAATAATATTACCTATACCATCTGTAGACTCATCCAGTGTGAAGAGGATGTTGTGACACTCTCTCCAATCCATCCCCATGTATGGAAATGACACCAATATAAACATGTAGTTATCCTCATTGGCCAATAGTGCCAGTGCCTAAGCGGAAATCTTGGTTGGATACTCTAACATGCCCTTCTTGGAAATTATTGAGTCCCACATGCGCATATGCACCTTGGTCATCGACCTAGAAGGGAGAAGGTCAAATGTAGGCCTCATCGAGCTAGAAACATCTGAAAAATAAACAAAAGAACTCTAAAGAAAATGGTAATTTCATCCTCCCATGTATCATCGCACAACGTCTATCCACAACCTTACAAAACTACCTCAAAAAAATGGCATACCATGTGATAGCCCCACCCAAGTTCCTTGCATAAGTTGCATTGTAAATATATTGTAAATATTATGCAATATTTGAAATCAAGAAAAGGGGATTGCATCAAAGGGACACAGATTCCAAATCTGGGGAGGAGGATTGCTTGCTTGGGATGTTATAGTTTCTTGTGTAGATAAAGAAACTGAAATTGTAGGATAACCATTTAAGGTTGGTAAGTGCATAAATCAATGAATTAACTCTTGAAATTAGATGGGCTATAAGTGATAGTAGTCATGACCATGTTGCTTGAGAAGAGACCACAAAAAAGAGGATATATATATTTATGAAGAGGGACCACACATTGCAAGGCAACAAGGATGCAACAATAATTGTGGCTAAGAAAAGGAAACAAGTACGAGGGGGAGAGAATCCTTGTAAAACAATAAAATATAGCAATAGGGATTTACTCAAAGGAGGCTAGAGTTAGAGACAGGTGACACCCATTCGACCTATGAAGGCTAGAGGAAAACAAAGAAGAGGTGAATTGGAGAATGCAGTGAGAGCTTTCAACAGGCAGCACTAAAGAGAAGAGAAGAGAAGATACAAGATGGGGATTGGTCCTCTATCCCAGGAGGATGTGGGTTGATTTACTAGTCTCTAGAGCCCTTTAATATCTTGGGTTCCTTGGAGGTTATGAATTGAGATAAGATCTTTTCAGCCCTGCAATAGCTTGGGTTCCTTGGAGGTTATTAATTGAGATAATATCCTTCCAGCCCTATAACAACTTGGGTCCTTGGAGTCTATGGATTGAGGAAGAGGTCTCTAGAGCCCTATAACAACTTGGGTCCCTTGAGGCTATGGGTTGGGATGGAATCTTTGGATCCCTGTAATAGATTAGGTCCATTGGAGGTTGTGGGTTGAGATAGTAGACTCTAGAGCCTTGTAATAGGTTGGGAAGAGGCTATCTTAGAGCAACTCCAAAGGAAGACTAGATTGAAGACTTGTGGTTAATGTGTTACAATTACATTGGATTCTAGACTCCCTAGAAGGGGGTGAATCGTTGCGTGTGCACCATGGGGTGATGTAGAGTGCCTCTGAACTCCCTGCCTACAATCGAGGTAGTGATCAGTTGGTGGGATTGAGGAAGGAGGTCCTCTGGAGTCCCTGTTTCAGTTGGTATCTAGTGTTTTAATCCCTTGAGTGAGCATCCCCCTCAGACTCTAGAATCTATCTCGAGGGTGAAAAATATAACTAAGTGTGTCTACAACTATCTATGGTTGGGTGGAGAGTCCTTGTCTGAGACTCAGTTTCCTTGCAAGTTCAAAGATAAGTATTTGTGTATGCTTATTTACCTTTTAATAATCATGTTGCATTATTGTTGGTAATGTTTCTTAATTAATGGACTGCATTTGTGTTGTTAATTATTGCATATGTGGTGCATCTCTATGGGGATATGTCATTGATATATGTGTTGATCATATATATATGTATGGGTTTTGAATTTGAAAGAAAATGTTGTGTGATAATATATTAATGGTAAATGCAGATCATTTGATGCGTAAATGTGTAAATAAACCACATGATAATCAAGGCTATGTTATATCATTGAGTTGGAAATTAATTTGAATAAATTGTTAACTATATTGAGAGTAGTGAATAAGTAAGCAACCAGGGAATACAAGCCCCTAATGCAGGCTATAGAAAAATCTTGAGTAAAAACTTGAAACAGTGGGCTCAAAGACCCATTTTATTAATGTGAAATAGTTACATGGAAAACCCTCTTCTTAGTAGGTTTTGTATTTGCTTACAGTCATTCTTACCAAGCTACAAGTTATGATGTCGCATGGAAATAAATGCATTAATGTTGAGGGAAGTTTCCTCTGGGGCCAGTCGAGCTCATCAACTTTACCTAAATGGCCTTCAACCTTGCATTCTCAGCCTTTTGGATATTTGTCGTGGGTGTCTTTGTGCTTTTGGTGAGGCATTGGAAGGCTCTATGTGGCACCATAGTGCTGCTCAAAGGCTCGACATGGATTCGAGTACTATTGGCATGTTGTAGAAAATGTGGGAACCTCTCAGGAGCCCACGCCAAGCCAGTGGTAGGTAATATACATATGAGCACTTATGCCACCATACATGGAATTCTCTATCCAAGGATAGGGAAGACCCATAGGCTAAGATCCCATTGGATAATCTACCATCCAATCTCAGGAGGGGTAGAACCATGGAATGCCTTAGACATCCATTGGTGTAGATACGAAGCCTTCACGTAGACCTAGAGGTGTACAAGACCTCGGAGGCTGATCCATCATCAAGAAGACTAGCTCAAGGAAGCATTTGCAATAACAGGGCTTGTCATTGGGTCAATCATGGATACCCCCTTCGAACACATCATATAAGCCAACGTCAAGATCCATTGGTAGAGGCATGGTAAGTATTCAGAGGAAGGATTCATTGTGGCATAGAGGAGTAGAGCCCTAAACTTATATGAAAGGATCAGATATCCTTATTCCTTTGCATATCAAACCCTAACTAGGAAAGATTCCTATTGGCACAACCAAATCTCCCCTTATGCAACTGGTCAAGAGAGTGATGACGTGGCCAGAAAGCTTGGAGAACCTATATCCCGTAAGTTATTTTAATTGAGCCCGAGAAGTTTATAAAGTGTTGGAACAAGGACTACCTATTAACAGAAACCCGTGATAGAGATTTGAGTAGAGATTGGAAATCCCAGAAGCCAAAAATATCGTAAGAATTTTCATTACAATCCTATACAGTGTCATGAACGAAGAGAACAAGAACTGTCAAGAGATGGAAATGAAAATAATTTCTGTTCCAGATTTGTTAATCAACGAAGTTGTGGGGCCGCAAGCATCAGTTAGCCCAGAGGTATTTGTTGGAAATAATACTGAGAGGGGGGGTGAATCGATATTACAATCAATAACTTTTTCATTTCCATAATGAGGTTTATATACACTATTTCAAAAAAGGGAACTCACGTGTACACGCAACTGTTCATAAGGCAACTAACATATATCCAGTGAAATTATGATTCAGTTAATTCATCATATGATGATCTTTAATCAATGCATCAGTACTTTATTAAACATTAAATAGTAACCATGTGTAGTTTTAACAAAATAAACCATCACACATAAGCACAAATGAACACCAAAATTTAAGGTGGAAACCCAATGTGGGTGAAAACCACCTGCTGTTGTCATCTCTGTCTTCTTTTAATAATAAGAAAATCTATTTACAATCTTGTACTGGTGCAAACTCATACCAGTATGTAGGCACCCACCTACAGAAGGTTATAACCTTCTCTCATTCTCCAGCTTCTTCTGGAAGGGAGCTACAACCCCCTAGTTCTTATACTAGCTGATATATTTACTAGTACCTAGGCTCCGACCTACAGAAGGCTAGAACCTTCACTCATTCTCCAGCTGCTATGTTAGGCCCCTATACTACTAGTGTAACCCCTTATTATTATTAGTGCAACCCTCTTATTATATTGATGTACCCATGTAGTGCCCATATTTTCACTATTGTGCCCCATAGAAGCCCACTATTGTTATTATTGTGCACTTACATTATTATTGTTATGTAGGCTTTGATTATATAATGACCCCTTAAACTCCTATATATAGAAAGGAGGTCTTTTCATTTGTATCATCCAAGAATTGTTCATTTATGTAATGTAAAGGAGGTTTCCCCCTCGAAGAGGCTGAATTCTAAGGCGTTGATCTATCTTTTCTATCTTTTCTTGAGCTGGTTTCATAACATTTGGTATCAGAGCTTTGGATTCTAGGGTTTCGCTGCTCCAAACATGTCATCGTGGAATTTTCCCTATAACTTGTTTTCTGTGACGTTTTAGAATTTGAAAAAAAACCCATTTGAGAAGACATTGTGCTAAAGATCAGGCCCGAATTTCGGAACTTTTCGCACTATATTTGCGGAGATATGATCTAAGGAAGTTTGCCTTTGTGTAGACTCCTAAATTACATTCCAAACAAGTGACCTGGGGAAAATCATCATAACTTTCTCTTTGAGCATCGAATTGAAATTCCAAAAAAAGGTATAGAAAGAGGACGGAATGTAGTTTCTTCTAGATATTTTTTAGAGCCAAAGGTCCAAATAGTGACACGTGGCACTTCATACAAGTTCGCTCTTCTGGAAAGATCTATAATCAGGTCACTGTGGGATATTTGGTATAACGCTTCATTGGAGAATCCAATTGGGGTCAGACTGGTGGAATTCGAAAGAGGACACAGAGGGCTACTACAGGTCACAATTTTAAAACTTAAAGATCTAAAAGTACAGAGTTACAACCGTTTCAAGATCGAGCTCCTAAAATCAAGAAAAAACAAGATGAGGAAGTTTGATGGGAAGGATCCGGTAAATTGGATACTTCAGATGGAGCAATATTTTGATCTACATGGTGTACCACTATTACAGAAGGTATGTATTGCATCTTCATATTTAGAACCAGATCAATTTTTATGGAAAAAGGGCTTTGTTCTCGTAAACGACTTGTTACGTGGTCAATTCTCATAGAGGAAATGATAGCACATTATGAGGATACAAAGAGGAACACCTTCTTTAGAGAAACACCACAACAATTGGAAAGAGTAAAAGGGCTTTGTGACATACTAGAAAGTAAAATTATGGCAACAATTAATTCTACCCCTCATAGCTATGAAGATGGAAGTGTTTTTTCTCCTAGCCTTCCACAACCTACAAGGGTTACACGACAACAATTGGAAGAAAAAAGAGAAAAAGGGCTTTGTTACAATTGTGATAGCAAATGCACTAAAGGTCATAAGTGTGTGAGAAGAAATTATTTTACATAGAGTATGAAGAGGAGGAAGAAAAGGATCAAGAAACATCAAAGAAGAGGATATATGCCAGGACCCAACCCTAGAGGTAGAAGAAATGAATTAGACCATATCTTGTAAAGCATTGGCAGGAATTACCACTCCTCGAACTCTCGAGATAGAAGGACATATCAAGAAGAAAAATGTTCAAGAAGTGAAAGATCACATCGAGCATCAAGAAATGAATCCGACCATATCTTGTAAAGGATTGGAAGAAATTATCACTCCTCAAACTCTAAAGATAGAAGGACATATCAAGAACAAAAAGGTTCAAGTGGTGAAAGATCACATCGTGCATCAACAACAAGTTCTCCAACTTTTAAAGGATAATGCCACTTTGGTGCAAAATCAAATGAAACAACAGGTAGATCAACATCGTAGTGAAAAATGTTTTGATGTTTATCTACCTGTCAAGCAAGCTATTTATGAGAAGGAAATGTTGGCAATACTACATGCACTTAAAAAATGGCGACCTTACCGAATGGGAAGACTCTTCAAGGATCAGGATGTGGAACATTGTTCTATGCTATTTCTATTATCCAACCAGATTGGATAAATGAACCAAGGGATGAATCAAAGAAGGATGAAGAAGTATGGCCACTTATTCAAAAGTTGCAAAAGATCCCAATTCAAACAATATTGCCAGAAATTGAAGAGGAAGGAAAAATCATATTGGAAGTGGTCATAGAAACAAGAACCAGACAGCTACGAAATAAATCAATTTTAGAGTATCTCATCAAGTGAAAGAACTTATCCACTGAAGATTCCACATCGGAGGACAAGAAGTTTATACAGAAGCATAAAGAACTACTCAAGCATTGAGGACAACACTTTTTGAAGGAGAGGGGCATGTTAGGCCCCTATACTACTAGTGTAACCCCTTATTATTATTAGTACAAC